>SJYT01021653.1:55717-80841 GCA_006410635.1 Cephalophus harveyi | reverse complement strand
ATCTTTTTTGAACTGTGGTGTTGGAGAAGACTCTTGAGAGTCCCTTGGACTGCAAGGAGATCCAACCAGTCCATTCTGAAGGAGATCAACCCTGGGATTTCTTTGGAAGGAATGATGCTAAAGCTCAAACTCCAGTACTTTGGCCACCTCATGCGAAGAGTTGACTCATTGGAAAAGACTCTGACGCTGGGAGGGATTGGGGGCAGGAGGAGAAGGGGACGACCGAGGATGAGATGGCTGGATGGCATCACGGACTCGATGGATGTGAGTCTGAGTGAACGACGAGAGATGGTAATGAACAGGGAGGCCTGGCGTGCTGCGATTCATGGGGTCGCAAAGAGGCGGACACGACTGAGCGACTGAACTGAACTGAATGCTATACTTTAAAGAAGACTAATATCCTACAACATTTCCTTGCCAAGATAAAATATTTAAGTGATATGAGGGATAAATAGATTAGTCCTAGCAAGATAGCCATGATTTGTGTTAGCAGGATAGTTAGCAAATAATATCTACATCAAAATATTTTCCAAGTTTTAAATTACTAACTTAAAAACCAATTTTAAGTAGCTAAATTATTGATCTCAAAACTAATTTAGGAGTACAGGCAATTAGTGAAATGAAAGCTGACAACCCAAAGAGATATAAAATTAAAGATATTTTTGATACATCAATCAAAACAAAACTTTGTGGGACATTAAAATAGATGAAATGACTTAAATTTTATTTCTAGCAAGATAGCCATGATTTGTGTTAGCAGGATAGTTAGCAAATAATATCTACATCAAAATATTTTCCAAGTTTTAAATTACTAACTTAAAAACCAATTTTAAGTAGCTAAATTATTGATCTCAAAACTAATTTAGGAGTACAGGCAATTAGTGAAATGAAAGCTGACAACCCAAAGAGATATAAAATTAAAGATATTTTTGATACATCAATCAAAACAAAACTTTGTGGGACATTAAAATAGATGAAATGACTTAAATTTTATTTATTTTAGACAGGTTTACTGAAGCTAGGTTAATCTTAATAAAATATGTCTGCATTTTCAACCATGTGGAGAAATACCATGATAACCTTGAGTGTCTAGCACCACTCCTTTACCTCTGAAAAAAAAATTGTACTTATCTTTCATACTTTTCAGTAGTAACTGCGAAATTAACAGTCTACATATGGTATTCAGCCATGCTATGGGCTCCAGGCACATGGACATGGGAGAAAAGCCGATACAAAAAGCAGAAGTGAAACAGATAACATTGTTTCATCAATGTAGAAAGTGAGACACCAGCAGTATTTTTTAAGGAGGATAAAGAAGAATCAGGGAATCAAGCAAGCAGGTGGTCCACTATCAATTCTGCAGCCCTTTCATAAGCTTTGGCCAGGAGCAAGCCTTCCAGCTCTTGCAAAGCTTAAATGCAAAGTGAAGTGTTCACCCTGCTCCACCCCCTCAGGTGCAGTCAAATCACCAGTCATCGTTTTTGTCCAAGGGCAGTCTACACTGGTGCAGGAAAGGAGAAGAGGGAGGGTGAAGAGAGGAGGGATTGGCTAGTGTTAAAGGAAAGCTTTTCCACAGAGTTCTATGGTTGCTATAGTAACAGCTTCTCTTGTTTGTACATATTCAGAACAGCTGCTTCCTTTGGGCTTCTGGTGGCAGGGATATTATGGAGGTAACCCAGAGGGAAAGAAGCAGCACACTGACCATGGAAAATAGTTTCCGTATCAGATCATTCTTGTTTAAATGAATTGAACTATATACTGGGGTTACATTTGGGTTTTGAATGTTGGGAACAAGATATTTTAAAAGATAAATTCCACCAAGCAAAGGCCTAGGTGTGCTGTGATCTGCAAGATGCCTTGAGCTAACCTGAACAACACACCTCCACTCTTTTGTGCCCTTGGGACTTGAAACGCTCCATTATCTTTCTACCTGGTGTACAGGCAACCTGTAGCTCAAGCTCTCTGGGAGGTATTTTTCTCAACAGGAAACAGCACTCCTTCCAAATGCTACAAATCCCTGTTCACCTTTCCAAGTCCTAATTAATTCCTCTAATTAGAGCTTTTTCTGGCAGAAACCATTTACAAAGTTGAGTTGCTGCTCAAAACAAATTAGTGAATATTCAGAAATGTTGACTGTTGTGGACACCTACTGCCCTTAAAACCAGCCTACTAAGGCCTTCTATAGGCTAGTAAAGATGGGTCATCTCCAAGGGAAAGATAGAGAAAAATGTGGTTTCATTCTAAGAAGCAAATGCCCTATATACCTATCTATGTAAAAATGTAGTTTTAAGAAACAAATGTCTTACAACATATATAAAAACACATATATGTATTATACACACAAATATACATGCATATATACATATCTAGTTACATATATACACATATGTATATACTCATATATATATATATAATATATATATATATATGGGTACTCAGTCACTCAGTGATGTCCAACTCTGTGACCCCATTGATTGTAGTCTGCCAGGCTCCTCTGTCCATGGGATTTCTCAGGTAAGAATATTGGAGTGGGCAGCCATTTCCTACTCCAGGGGATCTTCCTGAATTCTTTACCACTGAACCACTCGTAAAACTATACATATATATACATATATCCTGGGTGTTCATTTGAAGGACTTATGCTAAAGCTGAAACTCCAATACTTTGGCTACCTCATGCGAAGAGTTGACTCATTGGAAAAGACTCTGATGCTGGGAGGGATTGGGGGCAGGAGGAGAAGGGGACAACAGAGGATGAGATGGCTGGATGGCATCATGGACTCGATGGATGTGAGTCTGAGTGAACTCCGGGAGTTGGTGATGGACAGGGAGGCCTGGCGTGCTGCGATTCATGGGGTCACAAAGAGTCGGACACGACTGAGTGACTGAACTGAACTGAACTGAACTGATACATATATCTGTATTTCATGGTATAAAATAGAAACCCAATGGGTTAAAAATAAAGCATTAAAAAAAGGCATCTGCTGGTTGAGTAGTCAAATTTTGTAAATACAAAAACTTAAGATGCAAATAAGCAAAGGAGAAGACACAGATGTCCTTATAAGCAAATTGATACTGAACATAGGTTTACTACTTGTTTCTAACCCTTTGGGATTTTGGAAAAGTGTAATAAGAAAGCAAAGTGATGCTCTTGTTTCTAAATTAAAATTTACTCTTAATCTGTCTAATGGAAGTGTTTTTAAACTTTAAATTTTAGTAAAATCCATGAAATATTTGGTTGGTTTAACTTGCCAACAACAGGTATCCCACATGCTGTATCTCAGTTCATGTCAATTTGACTGTGTATTTGCTTGTGAATTTTCACAGCAAACAACTCATTTTATCCTGCATTGAATTTCAATGCATTTTATACTGCATTGAATCGGAATGAATAAACTTTGACTGATTTAAATTGGAAAGTAACAACAAAGATGTTTAGATTATTTCATTAAATATAGAAGTCCTGGATTATTATTAGATCTCATGAATATACACATTTATTTCACTTATTTAACAATATTTTTGAACCCAAAGATCTTGTATTAGCTTCAGTTAATTCAATTTAGAATTAACTAAAGGTGATAGTCTGAGTCCTAAAATAAGCACAAGTATTACAATTTCTGTGCCTTTGGACTGTTCAATTTGGGGCAAATTATCTAATCTCTTTGAGCATAAGTCACACAACCTGTAAAACAATGATGTTTACACCTTTGGGACACATTTCTAAGAGAATCAATTAGAACAAGATGTAAAAATTCATGCAGAAACTGCAAACGTCATATGATGCTGTTACAATAACAGAGAAAGGAACTAGTATTTATTATTTGTTCATCTTTAATTGTTTTGATTTCACTTTTATCTTCTTATATTCTTTTTTATTATCAATATGGTGATAACATTAAAATCTCTAAACTTAGTCAAATTTTCTCCCAAACTCCAGACCTGGATTTTCCAAATTTGTCACTGAAGTTCCTTTCAATATCTCAAACACGTTGGACCCAAATGTAAATAACTCATTTTATTTTCAAAATTTCTCTTTCTTCTACCATATTTCTAGTAAAGGCATTACCTTTCCTCCAGTTACCAAGGCTTAAAAGTTATTACCTTTTCTTTATATCCAGACTATTAAGTTTTATACTTTTACAACCTGGAGTTGTCTCATGGATTTGAGCTCTCATTTTCATTCCTATTCAACTTTAGTTGAAATAACATGATTTGCTCAAACTACTGCAGAGAGTCTCCAGAGCTCCAAGTTCCCCAACATACCGCAGATCAACTCTTTTTTCCAAACACATTAGTCTTCCTCAAGTAACTTGATAGTTTCTGGCTTCCAAATATACAGTTGAAACTTCTTAACCTGACCCATAGGACATTACAGGATCAAAATACAGGCTAACTATTATTGTTACTCTCATTGTAAAATAAAATTTCTGTTGATCTAACATAATTCATGGATTTAAAACTCTGCCTTTTGCAAGTCTTTGCTTACTCTGTCTCCCCTGCATGTGCAACTTATCCTCTGCCCTAACTTCTTGAGATCAAATACCACTTTATAAAGTTTTTCTTAATTCTCACCCTTGTATTAAGGTAGACCTCCTTGGCCCATCCACTGGCACTTACATTTGACTTTATGTCACCCTTATTTTTGTGTATTTCTGACTGCCTTGTTGTATCTTTAGATATATTCTTTATTCAATTTAGAGTTCCCTATGGAATGGGTGAATTTAACTCAGATGACCATTATATCTACTACTGCAGGCAGGAATCCCTCAGGAGAAATGGAGTAGCCATCATGGTCAACAAAAGAGTCCGAAATGCAGTACTTGGATGCAATCTCAAAAACGACAGAATGATCTCTGTTCATTTCCAAGGCAAACCATTCAATATCACGATAATCCAACTCTATGCCCCAACCAGTAATGCCGAAGAAGCTGAAGTTGAACAGTTCTATGAAGACCTACAAGACCTTTTAGAACTCACACCCAAAAAAGATGTCCTTTTCATTATAGGGGCCTGGAATGCTAAAGTAGGAAGTCAAGAAACACCTGGAGTAACAGGAAAATTTGGCTTGGAATGCGGAATGAAGCAGGGCAAAGACTAATAGAGTTTTGCCAAGAAAATGGACTGGTCATAGCAAACACCCTCTTCCAACAACACAAGAGAAGACTCTACATATGGACATCACCAGATGGTCAATACTGAAATCAGATTGATTATATTCTTTGCAGCCAAAGATGGAGAAGCTCTATACAGTCAACAAAAACAAGACAAGTGGCTCAGATCATGAACTCCTTATTACCAAATTCAAACTTAAATTGAAGAAAGTAGGGAAACCGCTAGACCATTCAGGTATGACTTAAATCAAATCCCTTATAATTATACAGTAGAAGTGAGAAATAGATTTAAGGGCCTAAATCTGATAGATAGAGTGCCTGATGAACTATGGAATGAGGTTCGTGACATTGTACAAGAGACAGGGATCAAGACCATCCCCATGGAAAAGAAATGCAAAAAAGCAAAATGGCTGTTTGGAGAAGCTCTATACAGTCAACAAAAACAAGACCAGGAGCTGACTGTGGCTCAGATCATGAACTCCTTATTACCAAATTCAGACTCAAATTGAAGAAAGTAGGGAAAACCGCTAGACCATTCAGGTATGACCTAAATCAAATCCCTTATGATTATACAGTGGAAGTGAGAAATAGATTTAAGGGCCTAAATCTGATAGATAGAGCGCCTGATGAACTATGGAATGAGGTTCATGACATTGTACAGGAGACAGGGATCAAGACCATCCCCATGGAAAAGAAGTGCAAAAAAGCAAACTGGCTGTCTGAGGAGGCCTTACAAATAGCTGTGAAAAGAAGAGAAGCAAAAAGCAAAGGAGAAAAGGAAAGATCTAAGCATCTGAATGCAGAGTTCCAGAGAATAGCAAGAAGAGATAATAAAGCCTTCTTCAGTGATCAATGCAAAGAAATAGAGGAAAACAACAGAATGGGAAAGACTAGAGATCTCTTCAAGAAAATTAGAGATACCAAGGGAACATTTCATGCAAAGATGTGCTCTACAGAGGATAGAAATGGTATGGACCTAACAGAAGCAGAAGATATTAAGAAGAGGTGGCAAGAATACACAGAAAAACTGTACAAAAAAGATCTTCATGACCCAGATAATCACGATGGTTTGATCACTCATCTAGAGCCAGACATCCTGGAATGTGAAGTTAAGTGGGCCTTAGAAAGCATCACTATGAACAAAGCTAGTAGAGGTGATGGAATTCCAGTTGAGCTATTTCACATCCTGAAAGATGATGCTGTGAAAGTGCTGTACTCAATATGCCAGCAAAGGTAGTTTAAACCCATAGGACTTGAAACAAGTTTCATCATTTAAGAGGTAGTTTAAACCCATCAATTCAGTCATTTAGTCGTGTCCAACTCTTTGCGATCCCATGAATCACAGCATGCCAGGCCCCCCTGTTCATCACCAACTCCTGGAGTTCACTCAGACTCACATCCATCAAGTCCGTGATGCCATTCAGCCATCTCATCATCAGTCGTCCCCTTCTCCTCCTGCCCCCAATCCCTCCCAGCATCAAAGTCTTTTCCAATGAGTTAACTCTTCTCATGAGGTGGCCAAAGTACTGGAGTTTCAGCTTTAGCATCTTTCCTTCCAAAGAAATCCCAGGGCTGATCTCCTTCAGAATGGACTGCTTGGATCTCCTTGCAGTCCAAGGGACTCTCAAGAGTCTTCTCCAACACCACAGTTCAAAAGCATCAATTCTTTGGTGCTCAGCCTTCTTCACAGTCCAACTCTCACATCCATACATGACCACAGGAAAAATTAGTCATGTTCAAAATCCACAGCAAGTAAGTGAAAAGATGGGACTAGAATATATTCACATAGATAGCATATGCATGAGGAATGTGAAGTATAAACAACAATACTCATATCCTTATGCAGCTAGAGTAGAAGATCAGCTTTCAATTAGCCTAGGATTCAGATATATTTTAGCATCCTGGTGAGCAAGTTTAAGGAGACATAATTTACACAAAGTTATGAGGGGTTTTGTTTTGAATGACTGTGTGTATGTATGTGTGTGTGTGTCTGAATGAACGGAAAGAGGAATAGAGGTAAGAATATCGTTTGGTCCCTTGATTGTGCAATATGAATTAGCATACCAGACTTGTAAAAAATGGGCTTTATACCACAGTTCAAGTAGCTGCTTACTGGAGAGGCAATGTGAACATATGGGGGAATCAGTAATACTATTTCAGGGCCTGGGTGACATTTTCCAACTTTTGCAAGGAGCATTACATAGCTTTGACTCATTCAGAATTCCAAAGGACAATGTATCATCTTTACACCTCTCAGGTTTGTAGCTGGGAAAAAGATTGGAGATAGTTTCCTGTCATTGTGAATGGATTTGGGAAAAAGACCCTGTCAGTTCAGGCTACAGTAACAAATAACCATAAGCTAAGCGGCTTAAACAATAGACATTTATTTCTCACACTTCTGGAGACTGGAAAAGTCTAAATTGAAGTGCTGAGATGTTAGGCATCTGCTGAGAAGTCCTTTCCTGGTTTGCAGATGGCAGTCTTCTTACTGTATCTTAACTATGGCAAAAGGTAGAGAGAGAAGAAGAAGCAAGCTCTCCCATTTCTCTTCTTATGAGGGCACTATCTCTTCACTAGGGCTTCCCTCATAGCTCAGTTGATAAAAAATCCACCTGTAATGCAGGAGACCCCAGTTCAATTCCTGGGTCAGGAAGATCCGCTGGAGAAGTGATAGGCTACCCACTCCAGTATTCTTGGGCTTCCCTTGTAGCTCAGCTGGTAAAGAATCTGTCTGCAATGCAGGAAACCTGGGTTTGATCCCTGGGTTGGGAAAATGCCCTGGAGAAGGGAAAGGCTACCCACTCCAGTATTCTGGCCTGGACAATTCCATGGACTGTATATGTATAGTCCATAGGTCGCAAAGAGTCAGACACAACTGAGCAACTTTTACTTTCTATCCCATCATGAGGGCTCTACTTTAATGACCTAATCATCTTCCTAAAGTCTCATCATCAAATGTTATCAAATGGGTGATTACAATTTCAGTATATAAATTTTGGGGGGACATAAACATTTAGTCCATAGCAGAGACTATGACAATATTATTGTTGTTTTTTTTATTGGACATGGTTCAAAAACAAACATGGAAGTATAACACAAAAATATTGCTTGTGAACATGTGACACACCAGTTTGAGTAAGATTTTTAAGAGATTTGGGTGCATCAGTATTTGAAGTCTTAAGCATATAGTGTGGATTATAGTTATGAATTCAACAATATTACTTGCTGGCAAAGTCTAGAGAAGTTTGAGCTACAGGCTACCTCTGTGCAATTAGGTGAATCCTGGAGTATAACAGCACTTGTATACAGTCTTAGATTCACCGAAGATGTACTTTTTGGTAAGTCAAAGATGTGTTATTTAACTTAGTAATCTGCTGTGGACCAGCACTCAAGACTCAACAAGGGTTTGTTATCATACAGTCATTCTTAGCTGAAACAGCCTAAAAGTATATTCTTACCTCTAAGTACCTCAAGTACGTAGTCCTACCAAGACTACACTGAATAATTTATTAGACCACTATACATGCTTTATTATCATACTGTTATTATCATTATTATTTTTTTGTTTGTTTACTCATGGCTTTCCAACCCAACCTGAATCCACTTTTTGGACAACTGTACTATAGTACCCATCCAGTGATAATTACTGCATAACTTATTGCTCTTTCTATATTGTGTGTATATTATTAGTCCCATTCTCCTGATCCCTTGTTCCAGTGATCAGTCTATTTTTCCCTACCACTGACATAGATGTAGAACTCAGCCCACCATTGCAATCACTGAAATTCTCTAGTCCCATCTCCAACCCTATTTTTATTCTTACAGTAGAAAATTCTTTCTATCTACAAGTAGTAAATTTCTACAAAGGCAATCAATAGTTTATAAGGTATAGCTAAAAAGCAGATATCAATAACCTACAAACATCAATAATCTCAGATATGTAGATGACACAACCCTAAAGGCAGAAAGCAAAGAGGAACTAAAGAGCCTCTTGAATTAAGTGCAAGAGGAGAGAAAAAGCTGGCTTAAAACTCAACATTCAAAAAATTAAGATCATGGCATCTGGGCCCATTACTTCATGGCAAATACATGGGGTAAAAAATGGAAACAATGACAGAATTTACTTTCTTTGGCTGCAAAATCACTGTGGGTCATGACTGCAGTGACAAAATTAAAAGACACTTGCACCTTGGAAGAAAAACCATGAAAGACCTAGACAGTATTAAAAAACAGAGACATTACTTTGCCCACAAAGGTTCATATAGTCAAAGCTATGTTTTTTTCCAGGAGTCAGGTATGTATGGATGTGAAAGTTGGACCATAAAGAAGGCTGAGCATGGAAGAATTGATGTTTTCGAACTATGGTGTTAGAGAAGACTCTTAAGAGCCCTGTGGACTGCAAGGAGATCAAACTTAAAGGTAGTCAACCCTGAATATTCTTTGGAAGGACTGATGCTGTAGCTGAAATTCCAATATTCTGGCTACCTGATGTGAAGAGCCATCTCACTGGAAAAGACCCTGATGCTGGGAAAGATTGAGGGCAGGAGGAGAAGGGGACAACTGAGGATGAGATTGTTGGATGGTATCATCAACTCAATGGACATGAGTTTGAGCAAACTCAGAGAGACATGAAGGACAGGGAAGCCTAGCATGCTGCAGTACATGGTCTCAAAGAGTTGGATCCAACTGAGCAACTGAACAACAAAGGAGAAAACTGCATGATATAATTGTTCTTTATTAAGAGTTTATAATTCATTCAGCTCTGAAGTCCTAACATTCTTAAACATGGAGTGAGTCATAATGCAGCACTCACAATGAATTCTGACATACTGAAATGGATTTTGATGGGCCTGTAATTGTGAAGGAAGTATACAATCATTGTAGTCTATCCTTGACACTTTTGCTTTTTATACTTTGCATTTGTATATTACTTTTAGAGTAACTTAAATGTAAGTTGAAGGACTGTAGTGGCTCTATTAATCATCATTCTCAAGTCAGATTTACTTGGATTAAGCAAGCTATAATGAATGTTATTTCATTGTTCCTCACTCAGTTGTGTCAGACTCTTTGTGACCCCATGGACCATACAGTCCAAGGAATTCTCCAGGCCAGAATACTGGAATAGGTAGCCTTTCCCTTCTCCAGGGGATCTTCCTAACCCATGGATTGTACCAAGGTATCCCATATTGCAGGTAGATTCTTTACCAGCTGAGCCACAAGGGAAGAACTGATAGTAAACTTGGAACAGCTCAGTGAAGTACCTAAGGAGTATGAGATACAAAATCTAAGCTCAAAAATCTATTTACTATTGCTATCTATTTACAAGATAGCATTTTTTTTTCCCCACGTTGTATACATGCCAAAGTATCAAGATTCTGTGGAATAGAAAGAAATAAGATTTTTGAAGATCTGCAGCCTTATTTCAAAATGTAATGGCCATTTCCATTGGTCATTATTATATAAGAAATTTGCTTTACACAATGTGGGGTTGGAATACATCAAACCTTGGAGACCAAACCTGTTACTCTTGGGTTACATTCAAAGATGGTAAATTAAAATCCCTCTGGAAAAGATACAAACAAATGAATCTGAGAATAGTGTTCCTTTTTGAAGGAGTCTTTGGGCCTCGAAAAGAAAACAACAGTCTCAAAGGCCAAGCCTATGTTCGATACAGGATACAGGATGCTTGGGGCTGGTGCACGGGGATGATCCAGAGAGATGATGTGGGGTGGGAGGTGGGAGGGGGATTCGGGATT
This sequence comes from Cephalophus harveyi, assembly GCA_006410635.1. Classification (NCBI taxonomy): domain Eukaryota; kingdom Metazoa; phylum Chordata; class Mammalia; order Artiodactyla; family Bovidae; genus Cephalophus; species Cephalophus harveyi. The sequence goes on along the minus strand of SJYT01021653.1, from coordinate 69,972 downwards.
GGGAGCTAATATACACCCATGGTGGATTCATGTCAATGTATGGCAAAACCAATACGGTATTGTAAAGTAAAATAAAGTAAAAATAAAATTAAAAAAAAAAAAAAAACAAACAAAAAAACAAAGGCCCTTGCTAAATCATCTAACCTCAGGGAAAACAAAACCGAACTCTAAGTCCCACCCTAATGCTCCAGGCCTGTTACATCTACCTGGTACTTATCACCCCCTGTCCAGAAACCTTCCACCCCCTGTTCAACTACAAATGCCATCTCAACTAAAGAATACCCAAAACATCCTGCCTAAGGTTTCCCTTATAGCTTCCATAAACCTCCCTTTAAATAAGAAGCCTCCCTGATCCCTCAGCTCTCAGCCTAGTCCTAAGGCCAACTGTCGCCCCTCCTTGCCTGAATAAAAGTAACCTACCTCCGTTGAGGTCATCTCTCCTTCTTTTCTGCCTTGAAGTGAAGTTGCTCAGTCATGTCCGACTCTTTGCGACCCCATGGACTGTAGTCTGCCAGGTTCCTCTGTCCATGGGATTTTCCAGGCAAGAATACTGGAGTGGGTTACCATTTCCTTCTCCAGGGGATCTTTTGGCCCGAACTATATCTTACACTCTTAACCTTCTAGTGGGGCTTCCCTGGTGGCTCAGAGGTTAAAGCGTCTGCCTCTAATGCCGGAGACCCGGGTCAGGAAGATCCCCTGGAGAAGGAAATGGCAATCCACTCCAGTATTCTTGCCTGGAGAATCCCATGGACCGAGAAGCCTAGTAGGCTACAGTCCGAGAAGCCTAGTAGGTTACAGTCCATGGGGTCGCAAAGAGTCGGACAGGACTGAGCGACTTCACCTTCACCTTAACCTTCTAGTCCCTTCCATATGAGCCTCATCTGGTATGAAGAATGCTGAATGACTGTACATTGTATTTGCAATATGTGTCATTCAAACTTCAGGAGACCATGATAAACATTCTGAATGTATCTATATAATTTGAAACAAATAGCATGTTTCAGGGCCTTGCAATGAAATTATTCTCCTTGACTGATGTCAAGAGGGGATGAATGTGTATGGGGTGACAGGGATGCTGTAAAATAAAAACTATCATTGCCAAAATTCTTACAGAATTACATTCCCCTACTTCAGTAATGAAATATATTATCTGTAAAGGCAGCAACATTTTTCTTAAAAATAAAAATTACATGAGAATATATTTTAAATGGAACAGATGGCTTTATTTCTATACCAAAAGATTTAACTGTTGAAATACCCTTTCTCTACATTGTACAAGGAAGATCTATTAAAGTTTAATACTATGTGAGAAAAGCCAATATTCTGCTGATCTGAGCAAAAGTCAAAGACAGTTGTCAAAGGACCTAATAAAGAAGCTCTCCAAAAGTTCCCTCCTCCATGAAAGCAATGCGAACACTGGAAAAAATGGCCCAAATCAACCTTTTTTAAAAATCTGAATGACAACTAAAGGCTTACAGTAATCCAAAAAGTATTTCTTAAAGAAGAACAGTTGAATCTTGGTAAAAACAGAAAACTCTGTGTTATTTTAGCTTTCCCTACTTTTATTCTCCACTCCCCAGATATATGGAAACCTTGAAAACTGACGGACTCACAAATACAGTAGCCACAGTAATATGAAAACCAGCACTCTGGCAACCAATGGAGGGAACAGAAACAGGTTTGGATTTCTAAAAAATTCATCTTCTGATAATTGTCACTATTTGACATGTCTAGGAGCTCCTTGCATATCTCCTTTCTCGGATCTGTCTTTAACTGAGCTGAATCAGAGCTCCCTCTGTGCAAATTCCCTCAGGGAATTTGGTTAAAAAAAAAAAAAATTGAAACTCCAGTACTTTGGCCACCTCATGCGAAGAGTTGACTCATTGGAAAAGACTCTGATGCTGGGAGGGATTGGGGGCAGGAGGAGAAGGGGACGACCGAGGATGAGATGGCTGGATGGCATCACGGACTCGATGGATGTGAGTCTGAATGAACTCCGAGAGATGGTAATGAACAGGGAGGCCTGGCGTGCTGTGATTCATGGGGTCGCAAAGAGTCGGACACGACTGAGCGACTGAACTGAACTGAACTGAAATGAGATGTTTGTAGTAGGCTTTAAAGCTCATCATATTTTGGATATTCTAGAAGGCCACATGGAGTTCAGGGCTGTAGGCATGCCCAAGAAAGACCTTAGAAAGCTCTAATCTCTCACTTCTAAGTGACTGTAACGCTCTGAATAAGCAGGAAGTATGGCTAAGGCAGAGTTGCAAATTGCAGAATACTGAAGGCATGTGTCAAGGAACCTGCAAAATTCTTTGGTGAAGGCCAGGAGAATTAACGGCTTGTGGAATTTAACTAAATTTCTGTCCAATTATTAGCTGAAACCTGAACTAACCAAGCAGACATTTTGCTGGCTACATATGTCAAGAAAACACTTTACAGAATTAGTCCAAGAAAGTCATTAAACAAATGAAGGAAAACAACAACAAAACTAGCTAAGAGGAACAACAACAAACTCTGTGAAGAATGAAAGTCTTATTCCCAGAGTCACTACATTATATTAAAATATCAGTTACTCAAAAAAAAAAAAAAAAAAATTAGAAGACCTGGAAAGAAACATGAATAGATAGCCCACTTGAAAGAAAAAAGACAATCAACATAAGTGCCCCTATGGAAGATGTTTGACTTACTTGATGAAGATGTTAAGTATTATAAAAATGTTTAGAAAACCAAATATATGTGTGTGTGCATGCGCATGTGTATAAAGAATTGATGGAGTGTATGGCTATGATATCTAACCAGAAGAAAATGTCAGTAGTGACAGAATTTATTTTTTAAAAAAAGAACCTAACACAAATTCTATAGCTTAAAAATCACAATAATTAAAATATAAATTCATTAATAGAATTCTGTAACAGATTTGAACAGGTAGAAGAAGAATTCATAAAACTTGAAGACAGGTCAAGTTGTACTAAGCAACAGAAATAAGGAAGAATAATTATCTCAGAGGTCTGTTAGACATCACCAAATAGACAACATATATATGAGAGTTCCAGAAAGAAAAGAAAGAAAGGCCAGAAAAAATATTTGAGAAAATATCTGTTAAAAACTACTAAAATGTGATGAAAAACATGAATATGCACAACTGTTCAATAACCAACTAAACAGTAGGATAAAGTAAAAAGTATCTAAACTTACACACATCACAGACAAACTGCCAAACCCAAAGAATCTCGAAAACAATGAGTGAAATGTAACTTATAGATTGGGTTGGTCAAAAGGTTCATTCAGATTTTTCCATAAAATGTACTGGAAAACCTGAATGAACCTTTTGTCCAACCCAATACAAAGGAGTCTCAATAAAAATAACAGTTGGAATTCTCATCAAAAATCATAGAGGCCAGAAAGAGATTGACCAGCATTTTGATAATGCTTAATATCCTTCCTGTCTGATGGGATGTCTGAACATCTGTCAATATTAGAAAAAATTTGATTTATCAACTGTCCTATATTTTCTTGCATTATTGCTATCTAGAGATCTGCATGTTTGTGGTTCTTATGACTGGACAAATAGGCATATCTTTGAAAATACCATTCTAATGTTACTTTCTGCTGCTATTGCAATGTCAACTTAAAGTGAAGTCACTCAGTTATGTCTGATTCTTTGGGACCCTATGGACTGTAGTCTACCATGCTCCTCCGTACATGGAATTTTCCAGGCAAGAGTAAAGAAAAACGTATAACATGAGAGTTCTGAGTTTAGGTTTATTCAGGGTCAATACTTTGGCCACTAGATAGAAAGAGCCAACTTACTAGAAAAGACCCTGATGCTGGTGAGAGCGTTAATCCTTAGGTTGATAAGAAGTCTGGGGTCCCCGAGAAGAAGAAAGGGGTCTGGGGCTCTCCAGGAGGAGAAAAAAACAAACTTTTTTTTTTCTCCTTACATTCCTTAGTCTTAGGCACATAAAGTGTTTTTTTCTTTAAGCCCAGAGCTAATGATTACACAACAAAACAACTCATCTTAAACTCTGTACTAAGGATTTTATAACAACAATGTTTCCTGCTTGAGGAAATCTTAAGAATCTTCCCCCTAATCCTGTCCTCTTAAAGTGTGTGTTGTGGGAGTGGCCTGGTAAGATCTTTCAATTATTAGTTCTAAACATGATATCTTAAAATGTAAATTGTGGAAGTGAGTCTGGTAAGACCTTTACAACCTTGAGACATTACTGTAATAACCAATTGAAAAAGTGTATAGCTCCCTTGCTAAGACTAGCAAGAGGGGCACTCTCCATCCCCCTTCTGATGTCTATGTCAGAAACTTTCTCTGTCCCTTTTTATAGTGAAGTCGCTCAGTCGTGTCCGACTCTTTGCGACCCCACGGACTGTAGCCTACCAGGCTCCTCCGCCCATGGGATTCTCCAGGCAAGAGTACTGGAGTGGGTTGCCATTTCCTTCTCCAGGAGATATTCCCAACCCAGGGATCGAACCCAGGTCTCCCGCATCGCAGGCAGATGCTTTACCATCTGAGCCGCCAGGGAAGACTCTTTTTATACTTATATTTTAATAAAACTCTGCTACACCAAAGCTCTTGAGTGATCAAGCCTGGGCCCTGGCCCCGAAAATAAAATCTTTGGAGATCATGAATCCAGCATTGTTCCCCATAAGATATCACTGGGAAAGACAGGGCAGGAAGAGAAAGAGTGGCAAAGAATGAGATGGCTGGATGGCATCATCAACTCAATGGACATGAGTTTGAGCAAACTCCAGGAGATAGTGAAGGACAGGGAAGCCTGGCATGCTGCATTCCATGGGGTTGCAAAGAGTCCCACATGACTTAGTGACTGAACAACAACAGGATCTTACTGAGGACTATAGTTTGAGATGGCAATCCACTCCAGTATTCTTGCCTGGAGAATTCCATGGACAGAGAAGCCTAGTAGGTTACACTCCACAGGGTCACAAAGAGTCAGACACGACTGAGTGACTTCACCTCATAGGTTGAGAGGCAACCACTCAGTACCACGAGTAAACTGCCCCAGAAGAGACAGAGGAGGAGCCTCTATATATACTTATATATGTGTGTGTGTACGCACACATATGTATATATATGTATATACACACATATGTATATATAGAAATACTGGGGAATACTTGTAGTCAAACATCTAGGTAAAAGATTATTGCTAATCACAAAGAACAGATCTCTCAAGTTAATGATTTTAGTGTTTTTCTATGTTTGGGAAGTTACAAGTATCTGGGGTCACTGAAATTCTTCTTGAGATATACATCTTACTATCTAAGGGCTTGCTTATCCAAAGTACAGGGTTCCTCATCCTGTTTTTTCATCCTGAATTCCCCTTAGGGCACAGTTGATAGCTGACTGCAGTGGGTTACAACTTAACCCTTGTATAACTGGATAATGAGCTATATTCTGTTCATTTTTTTTGTTCACAGTCTCAAAATTAATTACACACAGAGAGAGTAAAGCTGTAAGTACATCTGTTCCTCAAATGAGCAATACAAAAAAGAAAATGAATGATACTAAGTATCAGTTACTTTCTTTTCTTATTTGATGGATACATTTATTTTTATACAGGCTTCATTTTCCTCTCTCAACCTATTCATAGTTTTGTAACAAAGTTGAATTTTTACACAGCTTTGTCTACAATTACTTTGTAAAAACCCACAATAAAAGAAAATTAACTTGTTTTAAGAATAAAATAACTTCTTTTCACAAGGATCTGCAGCAATTTTTTATCTTTAAACAAAACCTCTGCTCTATGGTTCATATTCAGATATGGATTTCATTCAAATCTGCTTCCTTTCTTCTGAGTTGCTAATGGAAGCATATGGTAATATTTCTGCCTGGGCTAGTTTAAATCCTCTCCCTTAAGGTGAAGCTGAATAAGTAACTTAGCAAGTTTTCTCTTTTATACAAAAGAGAACTACTTTGACATAGTGCATAACTATATATATGCAACTATATAAATACACTTTTTTAAAAATAAATTTTCTTCTTATACACAATGAATTAAGTTCATTGTAAGGTGAAAATGACTGCCATGTGATCCTTTTCAGACAGCAGCATTGGCCAGAAAAAGTGGGTGCAGATAACAGACTCTGGGTCTGTATATTGGGAATGGATAAGGTATCATTGGGATAGAACTTGCCTGCATCTTATTTTGAACATGATTTTACCTCAGGAGATGGGCCATATAGGGAAGTGTCTTCCACTCCCCTTGTGGAAATATGAGTTATTTTATCTATGAGTATGGATAAATATACAGCACATATTAACAAAGAACCCCTTTGCAACATTTTAAGTGTCAAAAAAGGCATGTCTATATCCAATGAAGCTGTTTGTTAACATTTAAATCTATCCCTACTGCCATAAACTAGGCTATTCAAGCAATTCAGGGCCTGTCCATCTAGTCTCATGCTTTTGAAATGTAAAGCTTTCAGTCCTGCTGCTTATAACATCATATAGTGCTTTCATTCCAATTTATGTTGATTTAGTTCAAATAATGAAAATTTTAAATCATCTCATGGCTATTTTGACAGACATACGTTCAGAATTCTGTAAGCAGGGGGAAAAAATAGAAAATATAATGGAATCCTAACTCTCAATGTTTTGCTATTTGCTAGAAATTCATTTGTAAGCAATTGTTTTCTAAGTTTATTTTTAATACACTAAAATTACACATAATATTATAAATATGTTGAACCTTCTGTTTGGCTTTATATCAAAATTCTCATAAAAACATGGTTCATTTTATTTATATGGAAAATAAAGGGCAATGACATATTCAAACTAGGAGACACAGTTCTAATCTACACACACACACACAAATCAGTTTTGAATTCCTAGAGCTGTATGTTCCAAAAGAGTATAGATATTTGACCTGAAAATAATTCCTTTGATCTTTATAAGCTTTGGGTATCTTAACCACAGTGTGATTTTTCTAAACAGTTCTCAAATTGATTGATAGGTTTGTAGATCAAAGTTGTTTTTCTTTTAACCTTACATTATTTCTCTTCCAAGGTTATTTCAACCCCAGAGGCTTACTGATACTTGGGGAATGGTAGTTATAATTATTTAATTTTGAATAGTTTAGCTTTCTGACCATTACCACTTGATAAGAGCTCAAGGTAGGGTTGGCTTTATACTGCAGCATAATAGGCAGTTGGGATATAAAGATTAGAATCTCCTAATCTCTGTATGCGCTGTGTACTTCTTTCATTGAGATCATTTATAGTTCAACTCCCACCAATACGGATTTACCCTTTATGAGCAGTCTCTTTCAAAATTTCTAACAGAGGTAATAGATTAAGTATCCTGACACTCTATTTTAATTTACCAGATCTCTTTCCTTCATAACTTGGAAGATCCAAGCCATTAGGAAGGCACCAGACACCTGGGATTGAGGAGCCAAAGAGAACTCAAAAGGGTATCAGAACATATCTTAGGATCAACATTGACTCCTTCTCAGTTTTGCTAAGGGCTGACCCTTAAAAAAAACAAAAACAAAAACAAAAAAAACAAACTCTCTAATGAACAGCTGTGTCCATAGGGTACACTTCTGAAAGTTTCTGGTTGGAATGTATGAAACTAAATAGCTTATTTTCCCTCTTTTGTTCCATTTATGTTCAGTTTAGTTCAGTTCGGTTCAGTCACTCAGTCATGTCCAACTCTTTGCGACCCCATGAATCACAGCATGCCAAGACTCCCTGTCCATCACCATCTCCCGGAGGCCACTCAGACTCATCCATTGAGTCAGTGATGCCGTCCAGCCATCTCATCCTCGGTCGTCCCCTTCTCCTCCTGCCCCCAATTCCTCCCAGCATCAGAGTCTTTTCCAATGAGTCAACTCTTTGCATGAGATGGCCAAAGTACTGGAGTTTCAGCTTTAGCATCATTCCTTCCAAAGAAATTCCAGGGTTGATCTCCTTCAGAATGGACTGGTTGGATCTCTTTTGAGTTAATTTTTGTATATAGTGTAAGATACTGATCATTTAAGAAAAATTCATTTTCTTATATATAAATATCTAATTGGCCAATAACATTTGCTAAAAAGACTATCTTCTTTCCACTGTCTTTCCTTTGCACCTTGGTCAAACTCAGTCTTCCATATATTTGCAAGTGTCTTTGCCAGCTCTTTTCTCTGCCCCATTGATTTGACAATCATGAAGGCTAAAATCACACTGCTATATGTGTTTTCTAACTACATAATGAATTTTGAAATCAGATAGTGTTAGCCCTTTAAGTTTGCTCATCATTCTCTGGGTGTTTTTAAGATTAACCTTCACTGCTGGTTTTCGTTAATTTGATACTGATATGCCTTGTACTTTTTCTTGAGTTTTTGTGGTTGAGGTTCCCTGAACTTCGGGGATCACAAGGTTTACAGTTTTTATCAGTTTGGGAAAAAAATTGTCCATTATTTCTTGAAATATCTTGTCTGACTTTCTCTCTCTTTCCTCTCATCTAAGGATATGAATTCTACATATATCAGGCTCTTTGAAATTATCCCAGGACTCAGAAATGCTTCTCATTAGCTGAATTATTTTTTCTCCCCTTGTTTAACTTAGGAAAGTATCTATTGCTATGTCTTTGAGTTTATTAATCTTTTCATCTCCAATACCTAGTCTGCCATTAATCCCAACTAGTGAATTTTTCATTACACACATTATAGTTTTCATCTCTAGATGTTTTATTTAAATCTGTTCAAATATCTTTCATGCCTCTGATTATCTTTATGTACATATATAATACAGTTATAACAACTGGTTTAATGTCGTTACCTGCTACCATCTAATATCTAAGTAAATTTCAATTGTTTAATTCTTCTCTTCATTATGAGTTGTATTTTCCTAATTCTTCCCTTGCCTGAATTTATGTTTGCCCTTGTTGAATTAATATGCATACACACACACACATATATATTTATATTGTTGTTGTTCAGTCACTAAGCTGTGTCTGACTTTGCAACTCCATGGACAGCAGCACACCAGGCTTCCCTGTCCTTCACTATCACTCAGAGTTTGCTCAAACTCATGTCCATTGAGTCAGTGATGCCATCCAACCATCTCATCCCCTTCTCCTCCTGCCCTCAATCCTTCCCTGCATTAGGGTCTTTTCCAATGAGATGGCTCTTTGTATCAGGTGGCCAAAGTATTAGAGCTTCAGCATCAGTCTTTCCAGTGAATATTCAGGACTGATTTCCTTTAGGATTGACTGGTTTGATCATCTTGCTGTCCAAGGGACTTCCAAGTGATTTTATATATCCCAGAACAAAACTTTAGGAAAAAACTATATAGATATAGATATACAAAATTTCTTGGAAATGGTTTTATCTTTTCAAGTCATGCTTTTAAGAAGTGTTAGGCACAACCAGAGCTTGGATAGCTTCAGTTCAGTTGCTCAGTCTGTCCAACTCTTTGTGACCCCATGGACTGCAGCATGCCAGGCTTCCCTGTCCATCATCAACTCCCAGAGTTTGCTCAAACTCATGCCCATCGAGTTAGTGATGCCATCCAAGCATCTCATCCTCTGTCATCCCCTTCTCCTCCTACCTTCAATCTTTCCCAACATCAGGGTCTTTTCCAGTGAGTCAATTCTTCACATCAGTTAGTCAAAGTACTGGAGTTTCAGGCTCAGCATCAGTCTTTCCAATGAATATTCAGGACTGATTTCCTTTAGGATTGACTCGTTTTGATCTCCTTGCTCTCCAAGGGACTCTCAAGAGTCTTCTCCAACACCATAGTTCAAAAGCATCAGTTCTTCAGCATTCAGCTTTCTTTATAATCCAACTCTCACATCCATACATGACTACTGGAAAAGTCATAGCTTTGACTAGATGGACCTTTGTTCGCAAAGTAATGTCTCTGCTTTTGAATATGCTGTCTAGGTTGGTCATAGTTTTTCTTCCAAAGAGTAAGCATGTTTTAATTTCATTAAGCTAAGGATTAGCTTAGCACTATTTATTCCCCAATAATGAGTCAAGAACCTTCTGAGTAATCTGCCCATTGCCCTGTGAACAATGAGGTTTCACAGTCTGACTTCTGGGAAAAGGCACTATTCTCGGTCCCATGTATGTCCCAGATACCATTCTCAAAACTTCCCTGAGGGCTTTTCACCCTGACACAGGTAGTTTCTTCATAGACATGATCAAAAAATACAGTCAGTTAAGTAGTTTGAGTTACCCACATTCAACCAAGGTCCAAAAATATTGAACAGAAAATTCCATAAATAAACAATTCATCAGTTTTAAATTGTACACTGTTCCAAGTAGTGTGATAAAATCTCACATCATCCTACTTTATCCTGCTGGAGGTCTCCAACCATCAGTATCAGCTGCTCCTTATAATATCCAGCCATTGACATCATCATAGCTAGATGGTCCAGGATCACCCAAAGCATATGATCTTCATGATTCATCAGAAGGTCAATAGTAGTCCAATGCTATGTCACAATATCTATTCATTCGCCTCACTTCATCTCATTATGCAAGAATTTTTATTATTTCATATCATCATGACTAGAAGAGTGAGTATAGTACAAAAAGATATTTTGAGAGGAAAAGACCACAGTCACATAACTTATTACAGTATATTGCTATAATTATTCTATTTTAATTTATTATTATTACTAGTCACTTTGCCTAATTAGTAAATTTTATCATAGGGTATGCATGTATAAGCAAAACAGTATATATAAAGTTTGGTACTATGCATGGTTTCAGGCATTTACTGGGAGTCTTGGAAAGCATCCCCTGTGGATAAGGGGGTACTACTGTATTTGTTTCAATATTCTTTTGAGTGAAGAAAATTAGTCATGCCTGAGGGTTGGCTTATACAAGCTTGGCTTCTTTTAGTTCTTGTAAATACTTTTAGTACTCATGTTTCCTTGTCACTTCAAAGGTCTCATATTCCTTTCATTCCCTTAGAACTTTTTGAACACTCTCTCATCTTCAACACACTGCCTTATGTATTGTAGTTAGCTCGATTTCTCCAGACTCCCAGTTCCTCAACATACTGACTCCATAGGGTTCGGCCTGGCTTTCCCCTATCTGCACCATAGCCTAGAAACTCTCTCAAAGCCGTATGGGGAAATCATACGGCTTACTTCATTTAAGTACATTTTCAAGGTTCCTGTCCTTTATTTCCTATTGTCTGTATGTTTATTTTAGGAAAGAGATTAATTCTAGTCCCTATGATTCCTTTTTTTTTTTTTTTGCTCGAAGTGGCATTCTCCATCAATTTAACCTTACATATAACTGTAAGAAAATATCCTTCTTTTTGAGGTGTCTATCAGTTACTCAGAAATTATAGCTCTATTTTGTGTCATTTAGATGGTATCTAATAGACTAATAGAATATTTTAGCCTTTACTTGGCATACTTTAGCTACTCAAATTCTCATTTTGCTCATTTTCTACCTTAAGATACTAAATGCCAGTACTTGATATTATCATCATGAATTTATATGAATATTCACCACAGCATTATTTATAATTGCATAAATAACAAAATACACTGCAATTAATCGCTGTTTCACCAACCTTGGTCCTTGAGTAGCTATTATAAATAGAGACTCTTCTTGCCAAATCACAATTGACAGGTAGAATGAGCAAGCAATTCATCTTTGTTTCTTCAGCAATTGAGATTTGGGGATTGCTTTTCATCACATGAACTGGATTATCCTGACCAAAACCAAGGGATTATGGAAAATGTCATTTTTCTTTATTATACATTTCTGTATTTTCCAAAATAAACACAATGAACTTGAGTTAACTTTGATATAAAAATTCATTACTATTAATTTATTTCATTGAATGAAAAGTGACATCACTTCTAAGAAATTCCATTATTATGCACCCCTCATAAAGAAAAAAAGTTAAAAATTAAACTGTAACTTAATGCTTTAATGATACTTCTATATATTATTTGAATTGGTTGTATCTGTCTCTTGTTGGTTTCCAACTTCTTTTTATCAGCTCCACAATATTTGGCCACTTCTGTCATCTGCCTTCAGTTGTGTTACTAGTTGTGTGGTAAATATTCATTTTTCACACATAGCAAAAAGAATGCAATGTGGTGTATTACACGTAAGCACTTTTATTTAAGTTTCATAAAACTTTTTGCTTGTTCCTTCAAATAAAATTAGGAATGTGTCATTTCTCCACTCATCACTAATGTAACTGTCATCCTACTGCAGCTGTAACAAATTGCTACCAAAGTGATAGTTAAAAGCAATACACAATCTTTATCTTACAGTTATGGAGGACAGATGCCTTAAATGGGTCTCAATGGGCTAAAATTAAGCTGTCAGCAGGTTTGCACTGCTTTTGCATCCAAGGGGAATGCAGCCCTTAATAAAGCCTTTTTTTTTTTTTTGTCTTTTGCTTCTTTCACAGCTTTAAGAGGCTGCCCAAACTCCTTGGTTCATGATCTCATTCAAAAGTGGCCATCCGGGGCCAGATTCTCACACTGCCATCTGTCTGAATCTCTCCTTTGTAAACACATCTCCTGTTGACTGATTTATCTCCTGCCTTTGTCTCCCACTTTTAAGTTTCCTTGTGATTACACTGGGTTTACCTTGATAATCCAGGATAATCTTCCTATTTTAAGGTCTTCTTCTTAGGAACTGTAATTACCATTGACTATATAAGATAGGGTTTCCCTTGTAGCTCTCTTGCCTGCAGTGCAGGAGACCCGGGTTCGATCCTGACCCAGCACAATAAGCGCAGGCGGCTGCGACCCAGCACACTAAGCATGGCTGAGAGCAGTTACCCCATGCCCAAGGTCAGGAGAAGTGGCCGAGAGGGCCAAGCTGCGATGGTGCAGGAATGGCCGAGAGGAGCTACCCAAGCTCGAGGCCAGGGGTGGCAGCCAGGAGGGGCAACCTAATGAGCAGTGGATGTGCTGGCACAGGAGGGCTTAGAGGAGCTATCCCACATTGAGATCAGGAAGGGCGGTGATGAGGAGATGCCCCTCATCCAAGGTAAGGAGGAGCAGCTGTGCTTTGTTGGAGCAGCCGTGAAGAGATATCCCATGCCCAAGGTAAGAGAAACCCAAGTAAGATGGTAGGTGTGGCAAGAAGGCATCAGAGGGCAGACACACTGAAACTGTACTCACAGAAAACTAGTCAATCTAATCACACTAGGATCACAGCCTTGTCTAACTCAATGAAACCAAGCCATACCCGTGGGGCAACCCAAGACGGGTGGGTCATGGTGGAGAGGTCTGTCAGAATGTGGTCCACTGGAGAAGGGAATGGCAAACCACTTCAGTATTCTTACCTTGAAAACCCCATGAACAGTATGAAAAGGCAAAATGATAGGATATTGAAAGAGGAACTCCCCAGGTCAGTAGGTGCCCAATATGCTACTGGAGGTCAGTGGAGAAATAACTCCAGCAAGAATGAAGGGATGGAACCAAAGCAAAAACAATACCCAGCTGTGGATGTGACTGGTGATAGAAGCAAGTTTCAATGCTGTAAAGAGCAATATTGCATAGGAACCTGGAATGTCAGGTCTATGAATCAAGGCAAATTGGAAGTGGTCAAACAAGAGATGGCAAGAGAGAACGTCAATATTCTAGGAATCAGCAAACTAAAATGGACTGGAATGGGTGAATTTTACTCAGATAACTATTATATCTACTACTGCGGGCAGGAATCCCTCAGAAAATATGGAGTAGCCATCACGGTCAACAAAAGAGTCCGAAATGCAGTACTTGGATGCAATCTCAAAAATGACAGAATGATCTCTGTTCGTCTCCAAGGCAAACCATTCAATATCACAGTTATCCAAGTCTATGCCCCAACCAGGAACACTGAAGAAGCAGAAGTTGAATGGTTCTATGAAGACCTACAAGACCTTTCAGAACTAACACCCAAAAGGGATGTCTTTTTCATTATAGGGGACTGGAATGCAAAAGTAGGAAGTCAAGAAACACCTGGAGTAACAGGCAAATTTGGCCTTGGAACGTGGAATGAAGCAGGGCAAAGACTAATAGAGTTTTGCCAAGAAAATGCACTGGTCATAGCAAACGCCCTCTTCCAACAACACAAGAGAAGACTCTACACGTGGACATCACCAGATGGTCAACACCGAAATCAGATTGATTATATTCTTTGCAGCCAAAGATGGAGAAGCTCTATACAGTCAACAAAAACAAGGCCGGGAGCTGACTGTGGCTCAGATCATGAACTCCTTATTGCCAAATTCAGACTCAAATTGAAGAAAGTAGGGAAAAC
>SJYT01021653.1:30576-46089 GCA_006410635.1 Cephalophus harveyi | reverse complement strand
TGAAAAATCAATTTAAAAGTTAAAAAATTATAAATTTTAAAAATGGAAATAAAAGAATAATAAGCTTAAAACCATTGAAAAGCTTCCCTTGAGGTAAGCAGTTTTCTAATAATGTGAAAATCTACTTAAGTTTGAAGGACTATTTTCTATTAGTAGCACTATATATGTGGTTTTATTTAGGTTAGGTTCATTCATCTACACAAATTCATTCATAATTAAACATCTCAGAATCCTTATAAACCTTTGAAGCCATGAATCTTCTTTACTGAGTCTTCTTTATGTATAGCATAAAACACATCAAAATGGTCACATGTGAACTTATCAATTGGAAATGTCTTGAGGATGAAGGTAATAGCCCATCCTCTGCTTATGTTACATTGATGGGAAAAGCTTTGAATGACAAGAACAGCAGCGTGTTGATTCCTTGTCAGGAAATCATAATTCAAATCCTTATAAATATATTCACAATGCTGCCTAGAAAAAAAATATAGCTTTAATATTGAAGAGTTGTCACAGAGCATTGGTATGTTGTTGAACTAGGCATATTTTGATTTTGGCCCCTTTGAGAATGGTTGGTACCTATTTTTAAAAACACATTGGGTATGCACAATAGGGGTTTGGAGTGAAAAGTGGGGTTGGATGGAGGATTCACTATGTAAGTACGATAGTTAATGAATAAGCCTAGCTAAAGAATCCAAATGGACTCTACTCTAAAAAAAAAGTAGAAAGATGTGAGTTACTCATTAGTGAAATCAAGTCGTTAGAGCCTTAAGATTAGCCATAATTGGATAAATAAACTTGGAGCCTTATTGAGAAACTCTCTTAAAATCCATGTTTGCAAACATCAGTAATTTATGAAATATGTGTTTGCTATAAACTACAAGAAATGTCTATTATAAGAATGTGATTTTCAAATTACTTTTCATGAATAAGAATTCTTTTCTTCACTTGCTTTTATACAGTGAGCTCTGTATTCCTGAACACCTGCAAATAAAGCACCTGATTCATTTCAGAAGTAGATTGTGACATTTTAAATCACATTTTGCGAAGGAGATTCCAAGATTAGCAGTTTATTCTCTTCAGAGTACTTTGACTGCAAATTAAAAGTAAGCTGCCACCAGGTGGAAAGAGCATTTCCATGACAGCTATGAACACCGTATGTCCCAGGTTGCCTAGGAAAGGTTTAACTTAAGATTTTTGTCCCGTATTAACTATTAATAGCACATCCTTTTCACTGTCAAAAGTTTCCAAATTTGGGCAGTTCATTTTATGGTCACTCTATTGAAAACTTCATGGTCAGAGCAGTTCAGTTCAGTTCAGTCGCTTAGTCTTGTCTGACTCTTTGCAACCCCATGGACTGCAGCACTCCAGGCTTCCCTGTCCATCACCAACTCCTGGAGCTTGGTCAAACTCATGTCCATCAAGTCGGTGATGCCATCCAACAATCTCATCCTCTGTTGTCCCCTTCTCCTCTTGCCTTCAATCTTTCCCAACATCAGGGTCTTTTCCAACGAGTCAGTTCTTTCAATCCGGTGGCCAAATTATTGGAGTTTCAGCTTCAGCATCAGTCCTTCCAATGAATATTCAGGACTGATTTTCTTTAGAATTGACTGGTTTGATGTCCTTGCAGTCTAGAGAGCTGTGCCAACTCTCAATTTAGATGAATGACTTCAGGGTTCCAGAGAAAGACCATGCTCTTTGACCATGAAGTTTTCATTAGAGTGACCATAAAATTAATTGTCCAAACTTGGAACTCCCAGTAACATTTCCTTTCACATACAGCATATTATCCTTAGACTTAGTAATTGTCTAAACATTTATTTGTTAAACTTTCTTTGAATTTCATCTAAGTTTCCATATGGTCTCACCAATGCTTAAATCAGTCACCTGATTAGATCCCATGCAATCTGTTAGGCCCCATGTTTTTCTGGAGCTTTCCATCCTTGTAGTCTAGTCTGGACTTGTTGCACTTTATCTCTGCTGAATAACAGCTATCTTGGCACTTGCATTGGCCATCATTAGTGGAATTCTCTTCATTTCTCTGTTGTGCTCTCATGCATGGAATCACTTGCTTCTTGGATCCTACTTCTTAGGCTTATTTTTTTGTTTTAGTAGAATACTTTCCTCAGTACCTTTAAATTTTTGAATATATTCCTGTGTAAAAAATATGTAAAAATATACCCTGACTGATAGTTTGATGGCACACAGAATTTTAGACTGAAATAATTTTATCTGAGGATCTTGAGCATTGCTTTCTAGCTTCTGGTATTAATATTAAGAAGTGAGAAGTAACTCTGCTTCTTGATCCCTTGAATGTAACCTATTTATCTTTGGAAGCTTATGTTTGTCTCCAGACAAAGACTGTATGCCTTAATATGAGTTATTTATTAATTATATATTTATTTTTGATCTAGACAATTAGTAGGTCTTGTCAATTAAGGGGCTGCTAGCCTTCCATTCTAGGAACTATTTTTCACCTGTTCTTCTTTCATAATTTTCCTAATCTCTCTCTCACCTTTGTCTTTGTTAGTTGAACTGAGCCTTTACAGTGGAAAAACAGATCTCCCAAACACACATATCTTCAAGGGACCATTCCAAGACTGGCACAGTGCCTGGTATAAATTTGAAAAGTTATGTTGAATAAATGACCACTATGGCTTCAGCAATACGTGAACCGTGAACTCCCTGATGTTCAAGCTGGCTTTGGAAAAGGCAGAGGAACCAGAGATCAAATTGCCAACATCCGCTGGATCATGGAAAAAGCAAGAGAGTTCCAGAAAAACATCTACTTCTGCTTTATTGACTATGCCAAAGCCTTTGACTGTGTGGATCACAATAAACTGTGGAAAATTCTGAAAGAGATGGGAATACCAGACCACCTAACCTGCCTCTTGAGAAATCTGTATGCAGGTCAGGAAGCAACAGTTNNNNTGGAGAAGACTCTTGAGAGTCCCTTGGACTGCAAGGAGATCCAACCAGTCCATTCTGAAGGAGATCAACCCTGGGATTTCTTTGGAAGGAATGATGCTAAAGCTGAAACTCCAGTACTTTGGCCACCTCATGCGAGGAGCTGACTCATTAGAAAAGACTCTGATGCTGGGAGGGATTGGGGACAAGAGGAGAAGGGGACGACCGAGGATGAGATGGCTGGATGGCATCACTGACTCGATGGATGTGAGTCTGGGTGAACTCCGAGAGATGGTGATGAACAGGGAGGCCTGGCGTGCTGCGATTCATGGGGTCGCAAAGAGTCGGACACGACTGAGCGACTGAACTGAACTGAACTGATGATCACCTAATGTAAAGTATCAAAATTCAGTCTTTGCTTATGCCTTGTCTTTTTTCATAATGATTTTTTTCTTCTTTGCTTGGAAGCATCTGTCTCAAAGGAGATGTGACAGGCATATTCTGATAATGTGATTTTATCTTTTTCTCACAATGTCCGATTTCACCATAAACATATTTACTGGAAATTTTTTTTCTAACATTTAGATCTTAGGTACCTAATGGGCCATAATATTTTGAAAGGCATCCAATTGGTTCCTCTGAAAACAATTTTAAAGGCTGAGTTTGAATAGCACTATCTTTTAATACCCTGTCAGCCAGAGTTAGTGGCTGAGAGGAAGTGATCCATACTTAAGCAAAGTATGATACTCATACTTACTCAGTTGTATCTGACTCTGTGCAACATTATGGACTGTAGCCTGCCAATCTCCTCTGTCCATGGGGTTTTCTAGGCAAGAATACTGGAATGGGTTGCCATTTCTTTCTCCAGGCTGTCTTCCTAACCCAAGGATCTTACTCATGTCTCTTGCTTCTCCTGCCTTAGCAAGCGAATTCTTTATCACTGAGCGACCTGGAAGGTGTGACCAAATATAATTTCCAAGATGTTGAACTTATTTTCCAAGCATTTTCTGCTTTAATATTTAAAAAGCTTACAACCACCAAGTAACATTTAAGAAATTCAGAAATTGGGTGAACTTTGGCAATCAATGCTGTATTCATGCTAAGTCATTTCAGTCATATCTGACTCTTCAGCCCTATGAATTGTAGCCTGCCAGACCTCTTTATCCATGGGATTTTCTAGGCAAGAATACTGCAGTGGGTTGCCATTTCCTTCTCTAGAATCAATGTGGAGAGGATGTAAAAGATATTTATTACTCAAGTCCTGCTATATGGTGAGACCTCAATCTAAGGAGAATAGGCAGCCTTCTATCAAGAATTTTATGAATTGTGAAACCACTCCGATTCACAAACAAGCAAACAAATAACAAGCTTCCCTACCATATACCCATCTTCTACAGCATACTAGTTCTCATCATTAGAGTATTTGGGGCATTAACATGGGAATCCTCAACTGATTAATTCAGAGGGTGACATGAACTGCCTGTGCTCTTCCTTGTGGTTGGATATTTATTAAGAATAGGGCCTTTATGAAAAGCCATACCACATAACCTCTTTGGGACTTCAGAGGATCAATTCTGTTCCATCATTAGCAACTTTCTCTACCACACAACACCACACTCCAACCCCAGACTCAGTATATACACAACCAGATTATTTGATGCTCTCTAAATATATGAGAAATAAAGAATATCTCTTCCATGGTGGTGTACTTTTCAGAAGTGATAAAAAATAAACAATCTAATGATTCATGAAGTCAATGAAGTCTAGGTGGGGTATATGAAATATATTTATAAGCAAATCCACATTAAGACCTATCACAGTGACACTCTAGATCAAAGGTAAAGAGAAGATTTTTAAAAAACAATTGCAGTTAAAATAATAGTTGACATCTCAAGAGCTATAATAGAAGGCAGAGTAGAGTGGGATAATATTTTAAAACTTCTACAAAAACAACTGCAGACCTAGAATTCCACACCCACTGAAATATGATCATTTTCCAATGATTAGTGTGAAATAATAACATTCTAAGACAAATAGACCTTCACTGAAAGAAATTCTAAAGAATGAATTTTAGGCAGCTTAAAAGTGATCCAGGTATAGAAATAATCATAAGAAATTTCGAATGCAATAACTCATGAACAGCAGAGAAAGTACTCTTCTCTGTGAAAATATAAAAGAACTATTTTCTCTGAAAATATGGCAATCTCTGAGTTAAAACTTCTCTATAAATTGTTAAATGTAAATAAACATACTATGAAAAAAGAGTGACATATCATGTTAACCTCATCCAAAACTAGCCTCTTTGAGCATAAATATTCCTTTGTCTCTACCAGGAATGACACATTATGACATGCATAGTCACATTTCTCCTGAAACCACAGCAAACATTGCTAATTGATTACATGATTTCTGCCACTGAACTCTAAGACAGACAATGATAAAAATGTAGCATTTACTCTGTGCAGGGGACCCTTATAAGCACTTAAAGGTATTAAAAAATTTCATCTCCAGATCAACATTATGAGATAGTTAGTATCATTATCTCTATTTTATATACAGAGCAACTGAGACACAACAAATTTAACTGATTTCAGCAAGACCACACAGACGTAACACATAGAGCCAGAATTTGAACTGAGGCAGTCTAGCTCCAGAATATATGTGGTTTATCACTAATTCTGGATTACCTCATATTCTCCAATGGAAAAAAGCTCAGATATTCAACCACAAATGACAACAGGCCAAATTCTTATTAATTTTATAGCTTTTACCTTTTATCACACTGATTCAGGAGAGGGAAAAAATGATCAGGACAATAGGCATACCTAATCGTAGTTCTTACTGGATTTGTCTCCTACTTGCAGGTACTGAGTGAGGAATTAAGTGTATAGAATCACACAATAGGCAATCTCAATTATGATACACAAACTTGATTCCTTAAACCTTGAACCTAGAATGAGAATTTGATACTGCTCTGTTAGCTTTCTGATGTGAAGGCCATTGTAACTGATTTCTCAAAATTTCTCTATTAGAGAATTAATAAAGTTAGAGACAATACTTAGAATGACCAACAGATAACAGGGGAACACAGAGTAATGGAGTCTGCTAATGACCATTGACACAGAATTAGTTAAAAGCCATGACTTGGGAAAATAGAGATTCAGGTTCTTAGGAAGGACAAGTACATTTTGATGTCTGGGTTTTTAGAGAGGGAGAAGGGAAAGGAAAAACAGAAGATCAAGTCAAGATGCATGTCTGGAGATCCTAAAATGCTAAAAAGATGCTAGAGGAATCTAAGCAGTCAGATAATATCAGAGAACACTGTGTAGCTGAGTGCCAAAGATAAAATCAGTCAAGAAAGTTAAAACACAAGAGATAGGGAGATCTGAATATTATTCCTGGCTCTTCTGCAAGCATCGTTACTCTGTATGCTTTATTAAAAAATATCTCACTTCAAAATTCTTACCTATTAAATGAAAAATGCTGTACTAAATAACCTCTAAAGACACTTCCAGCTCTATCCTTCCATGATTCTATGATGCATAAATTGACAAAACTTTGAAATTCTAACTTCTCTGAAACTCATAAAATAACCAATATAAAAGCCTTGTTTCTGGCAAACTGTTTAGTTGAAAGAATTGAATTATTACCAGACAGACCATGTCACTGGGATTTTTTTTCCCTTAACATATTATTATAGGAACTCAAATCATAGGACCTTTGCTTTTGATTTTTCCCAAGGGGCTTCCAAATCTGCCATTGAGTCAACTGGCATTTACTGATTTCCAGTGAATATGTGTGGACATTGAACTAAACCTTAGGAAGAAAAAGATGAATAAAAATCATCATGGTTTTAAAGGCAATCACAGTATACTGGGGGAAGTAGAAATGTATGCCATGAGGACACTATCATGATGAAAATACATGGAGGATATTATGGACAAAGAGCAAAGAAGTATATAACTCAGTTTAAGAGAGGTGATAATGGGGACTTCCATGGCAGCCCAGTGATTAAGACTCTGTGCTTCCACTGCAGAGGCATGTGTTCAATCCTTGGTTGGGGAACTAAACTCTCACATGCTGCAAAGCCAAAAATTTTAAATATGCAAAAGTCATGAAAAAAAATATTAAAGAGTTGATAATGGCAGTTTCTAAGTAGACATTTAACCTTATGTCATTCTTTAAGCTGAAGTGTCTATTTGTGGGAAAATGTTGGGCAAAACATGCCAGTCAAAGCAATATGAGCTCATGAGCAGAGGTGAGAAACAGCATTATGAAAAAGGTGGTTTCTAGTGTTTTCATTGGTTCTGTACTCTTTCCCCTTTATTGTTTTAGTCATTAGTGTTTTTCACTCCAACTATACGATGAGACTGTTAAGCATATTACACTGCCACCATTGCTACAGGGTAGACATATGACCCGGATACAGCTAGTCATGCTATTCCACTCCCCTGGGTATAACAGTTACTACAAGGGATAGCATATTACCAGTCCAGATGAGACACTTTTCCTAGGGTTTTAACGTACCAATGTATCAAATGAAAAAAGATGTGTCATGAAAGCTAAGACAATATACTCTAGTATGAGGCTGACTGAGTTCAAATATAAGTTTCACCACTTATTATCATTGTGAAGATAAACTGCCCAACCTGTCTGTATCTTAGTCTCCTCCTTTGTAAAATGGAGACGACAGTTGTATGTACACAATACCACTGTAAGGATTAATACGTTAATACATGTAAAGCAGAATATTTCTTGGCACATAGTAAGTACTCATCAAATATGTTGATATTATAGTTGTATTATTGCATATGTTATTGTTATATATGTTTTTGTACATATATAAAACCATATATACATATATATCTATACATACATTTTTTCTGTGCCCCACTAAAACAAAAGTGCAATGAGAACAGGGAATTTGCCATGTTCACTACTATATATTCAGGCTCTAGAACAGTGATTGGAATAAAGGAGTATTAAATAAATATTTGTGGATGAATCAGTGAAGAAACTACAAGTATTTGCATGTCACTAGAGCTAAATCTTCCCAACTGAGGGATTGAACCCGGGTCACCTGCACTGTAGGCAGATTTTTTATCGACTGAGCTACAAGGGAAGTTCTATTGTTATGTATGTTTTTGTATATATATAAAACCATATATACATATATATCTATACATACATTTTTTTCTGTGCCCCACTAAAACAAAAGTGCAATGAGAACAAGGAATTTGCCATGTTCACTACTATATATTCAGGTTCTAGAACAGTGATTGGAATAAAGGAGTATTAAATAAATATTTGTAGATGAATCAGTGAAGAAACTACAAGTATTTGCATGTCACTAGAGCTAAATCTTCCCAACTGAGGGATTGAACCCGGGTCACCTGCACTGTAGGCAGATTTTTTATCGACTGAGCTACAAGGGAAGTTCTATTGTTATGTATGTTTTTGTATATATATAAAACCATATATACATATATATCTATACATACATTTTTTTCTGTGCCCCACTAAAACAAAAGTGCAATGAGAACAAGGAATTTGCCATGTTCACTACTATATATTCAGGTTCTAGAACAGTGATTGGAATAAAGGAGTATTAAATAAATATTTGTGGATGAATCAGTGAAGAAACTACAAGTATTTGCATGTCACTAGAGCTAAAAGTATATGAAAGTGGGCATGCTGTGTTATAAGAGCAGTTAATAGTGTCAAAAGTGCCTGAATTAAAATAGTCACCGCTACTGCTACTGCTGCTAAGTCACTTCAGTCGTGTCCAACTCTGTGTGACCCCATAGATAGAAGTTCCAGGCTTACCCGTCCCTGGTATTCTCCAGGCAAGAACACTGGAGTGGGTTGCTATTTCCTTCTCCAATGCATGAAAGTGAAAAGTGAAAGCGAAGCCGCTTAGTTGTGTCCGACTCGCAGCGACACCATGGATTGCAGTCTATCAGGCTCCTCCGCCCATCGGATTTTCCAGGCAAGAGTACTGGAGTGGGTTGCCATTACCTTCTCCTAGGGGTTGTCAAATAACACATGAAAATATAGTAATCAGGAATTATTACCTTCAAGACTAGTTACTTAATGCAGATCCTCTTTAACAAGAGCTATATGATAGGGTCTACTCATTTTCAGAAATATAAAAATACATTTTAATTGCTGAAGTGAGTAGTGTTTAAGATAGGTTATTGTTAGAAGTGACATACCCACTTAATCTTGCACAAAGGAGATTTTAGAAGGCAACAAAGAGCTGGAGGTCTAGAGCTACTTTGGTCTCATGTATTGGGTTGGTCAAAAACTTCGTTTGGGTTTTTCTATAATATTGTATGGAAAAACCTGAACGAAATTTTTGGTCAACCCAATACTTCTGATTCTCAGTTTTCTGCTCCATAATCCACTGCAAAGCTCTCTAGCTCTATCATTGCTACTTTATTACATCTTTCTCAGAATGAGATTTTAAGGTAAAGTACAAGGGTAAAGAATCTACCTGCAATGCAGGAGACTTGGGTTTGACCCTGGGTTTGGAAGTTCTCCTGGAGGAGGCATGGCAACCCATTCCAGTATTCTTGCCTGGAGAATCCCCATGGAACTGTAGCCCATCAGGCTCCTCTGTCCATGGGGTAACAAAGAGTGGGACGTGACTGAGTGACTAAGCACACAAAACAGTCTTTGGCTTTAGATCAGAGAGTGGGATCTCATGTTTGTACACTGGATGGAATTTAACTTGAGACTCTATTGTTGTAACATACGATCTAACAGTCAGTGTGTGGGAGAGAGAACATAGTCACCAGCTACCCATCACTACGAGAGGCTACCAATATTTACAAAATTACATCATAGTAAAAACAAAACAAAATAAAAAAAACATTTTTTGAACCATCAAAATTGGTTTCACTCATTTGTAACACATAACATGGACTTAAAAAGAAAGATAGGGTAGGTTTACTCTGAGTAAACTACTGGAGAAAGGAGAATGGAAAGAAGCCACTAAAAAGGTTCAAAGAGGTAAGTTAACTGATAAGATTTAAAATTTTGATGTCAGGCTTACAATTGTGGACAAAACCTAAAACAAAGAAAAATATGAAAGTAGGGAGATTAATTTAAAAAATTTTAATTCTGATGAGACATAAAAGAGAGAGTGATTTTAGGGGAGAAGAGGAGAGGACAGATTACAAAAACATATGTAGTAATTAAAATAGGCATGTTATTAAGTTGAATAAGGGCAGTAAAGAAGAAGGGAGAACCATAAATGCATCCTAAGTTTCTAGCATGTATAACCGGGGGAAGGAGGGTGGCACCAAAAGAAGTAGAGAATACAAGAGGAGGTAAAAACATTTGTTTTTTGTTTCTTGAAATTTTTGTTGTTGTTTTCTCTCTTTTGCTTCCTTCTGTCAGCTTCCTTTGATTGCCAAATTCCTTTTTAACACACTGACCCCTCTACAGACTTCCCTGTAGCTATGACAAACATTTATTTTTCAGCTCTCTTTGAGCTATGTGTGCTCATAAATCATTTTGACAATAAACAAAATAAAACAATAGTTGAATCCATCCAAAAGTGGCTATTAAAAAGGATATCATAGAAACAAAGCAGTGGTAAATTGCAACTACTTGTTGGTGATTTCTTAGCTTCATCAATACTGGCGTCAACAAATATTTGAGTGCCAACTCAGTGATAATCACTGTCCTGGGGTCTAAGGATATGAAGACCCTGAGAAGCAGCCTGGAAGATGGATAAAGTGTTGATTTCTGAGTTAGAACCAGAGATGATTTCTTGTTCCACATCTGCTAGGTTTGTAACCTTGGGCTAATGGTTAAGCCCTCAGAGCTTCATTATTTTCCATCTGTAAGATGGGGATAATTGAATAGTATAATACATACACCATTTAGCTGTCATGCTATGTGAACATAAAAATCATAATCATTCTCTAAAGAAGCTTATAGCCTATTACAGATATTTTGTCTATGAGCCTCCCATATCTTTTTGTTTTGGGTTTTTTTTAATCAATTAAAAGAAGAAAATAACATGGAACTATATTTTTATGACAGGGAAGAAATAATGATTCAGAAGGATAGTATTTCATAGTGTTAGCATAGCATTTCTTCAAGACACTGAGTATAATAAAATATAACATGTAACCCTTGGAGACTTACTTCAATGATCTGATGAAGAAAATGAAGAAAAAGTAAACTCCCTTAGAATAGTAATTTAAAAGTGATGTATTGAAAATAAGCAGTTAAAATGTGTTAATTGACTGTAATGTAGCACCAAAGGTGTGATGGGGTTTGGAGGAGGAGGAAAAAGCAGCTTCACATAAAGTAACACAAACTCAGTGCAATGAAATTTCCTGCCAGATTGGGTTATAATGAACTCACTGTGTTTTAATGAAGCTAGTAGCTGAATATCTTATTAAATTTGACTGGAATACATTGCAGGCCATTTTATTGTAGCCCTGTTAAGATCTTTTATGAATCCAGAATTCTGCCAGATACTATGAAAAAGAAAACAGTAACTACATTACTTTACTTCCATTATCGCATAATTTGCTTAAGATATTTGGCAGTATTTAATAAACTATATTCTTCCTCATCTCAATAATTTTATACTATAATAAATGAGGAAAATATTTAAAATGAAAATACGCATCCACATATTCTTTGCTGTCACAAAATCAGAGGGACTAAATTTTGGATGAAGTGTATGTTTTAAGTTAAAGCAGTAAGAAAACTTTTGGCTTTGATTTTCAAAACTCAATGAGTAGAATTTTATGAAGTCCAAACTTATACATTCTATGCAAACCTGGGTAAACTCTGTGGAATAACAAATGCCAGTGAAACAGATGGCAATGACCCCATGTGTGAATTTGTCCAAGAGGTGCTTTTCAACATTCAGCAATAGTTTCTTTGATGAGCCACATGAAAGGCCAGTGCTTGGCAGTGCTATCCAGTTGGCAAATTCATTCTTTGTTGTCTACTATTCCTGGTTTTGTACCCTTTTTCAGACTTTCAGCTGTCTCTCCATTTATTGACATTCAGCAGTACTGACCATGCTACTGTCCTCAAATCTTCTCATGTGAGAATATCTCATATAAGAGCAATATGTCATTGGAAAAGGTCATTTTTATTTCATAGGTTAATGTCTCAAGAGCCTCTACTGAATACAGGACATGAATGTATACTTGGTTTGAGTTTTAGGCAATTTTAATGGAACACTGAGCATCTGTATATCTCCTAATCTGATATATTATACTCAGTAGGCAATTCAACACTTTTTCTTAATTTTTTAAAAATATATTTGGCTGTGTCATGTCATAGTTGTGGCATCTTAGTTGTAGCATGTGGAACCTTTTTTTTTTTTTTTTTTTAAGTTGGGGCATGAGAGATCTTTTAACCTTGTCCAGAATGTTTTGCCTCTTCACACACCTTTCAAATCACTATCCATGGCAGAGTTAGTCTCTTCTCTCTCATTCAAGAATTCTTTCTCTAATGGCCATTAACTTGGACATTGGGGTAGACATGGAAGGCAAGAAGAGCTAGTATTTGTATGACAGTTGAGCGAAGTAAACTTCAAACAGAAATCCCAATATTTATAGAACCATTCCCAAATTTGTAAGCCTAGATTGAAGAAACAAACTTATCAATGTTATCAATATTGCCAAATGGTAGAGCTAGTGGAGCTAAAAATTGAGATCTTGGAAATAAACCCCTATATATATATATATATATATGGTCAAATGATATTCAAAATGTGTGCCAAGACCATTTACTGGAGAAAGGACATTCTTGTAAACAAATGATGCTGAGAAAATAAGATATACATATGTATAAGAATGAAGTTGGATCCTTACCTTTCATTTTATACAAAAATTAACTCAAAATGACTCAAAGACCTAAATGTAGGAGCTAAAACTATAAGACTCAGAAAAAAACATATGGGCACACAAGCAACAAAAGAAAAATCAGTAAGTGGGACTCACTCAAGCTAAAAATCTTCTGGATAGCAAAAGAAACAAAGTGAAAAAATTAAAAGGCAACTTACAGAATGGGAGAAAATTTTTGCAAGTCATATGTTGAATAAAGGGTTAATACAAAAATATATACAGAACTCACACAACAATCTGACTTCTTAATATCGGCAAAGGAACTGAATAGACATTGTCTAAATAAGACATCCAAATGTCCAACAAGTACATGAAGAGATGCTCAACATCGCTGATCATCAAGGAAACTCAATTGAAATCCAGAATATGGTATCCCCTCACAACTGTTAGAATGGCTGTTATAAAAAAGGCAAAGGAGAACAAGTGTTGGTGAGGACGTGGAGAAAGGGGAACCCTTGAGCACTACTGGTGGGAATATAAATTGGTGCAGCCACTATGGAAAATAGTATGGATGTGCCTCAAAAAATTAAATGTAAGACTACTGTACCATCCAGCAATTCTGCTTCTGGGTGGGTATATATACAAAGGAAGTGAAAACAGGACATTGAAAAGCTATCTGCACTCCCATGCTTATTGCAGCATTATTCAAATTAAGATATGGACATGACTTAAGTGTCCTTCAATGGGTGAATGGTTAAATAAGTTGTGCCACACACACAAACACACACAAAATGGACCATATTATTCAGCCATGAGAAAGAAGGAATTTCCAGTAACATGGATGGACCTAGAGGACATTCTATTACATAAGATAAGTCACATAGAGAAAGAGAAATACTGTATGATCTCATTTATATATAAAATTTTAAAAAGTCAAACTAGAAACAGAGACTAGAATGGTGATTACCAGGGACTGTAGGGCAGTAGAATTGGAAAGCTTTTGGTCAAATGGTACAAACTTCCAATCAGAAGATGAGTAAGTTCTAAAGCTCTAATGCATAGCACTGTGATTACAGTAAAAAAAAGTATTGTATATATACTTCAAAGTTGCTAAGAAATCAGATCTTAAATGTTCTCACCATAAAGTTATAATCATGTAACATGATAGATGTGTTAGCTAATGCTATGGTAGTAATTGTATTGCAATATATACATGTGCATGCTAAGTCGCTTCAGTCATGTCTGACTCTTTGCAATCCTATGGACTATATCCCAATAGGCTCTTCTGTCCATGGAATTCTCAAGGCAAGAATACTGGAGCGGGTTGTCATGATCTCTTCCAGGGGATCTTCTTGACCCAGGGGTTGAACCCACATCTCTTACATCTCCTCTATTGGCAGGTGATTTCTTTACCACTAGCACCACCTGGGAAGGAACAAGGAACATCGCTCAGTCGTGTCTGACTCTTTGCGGCCCCATGGACTGTAGCCTATCAGGCTCCTCTGTCCATGGGATTTTCCAGGCAATAGTACTGGAGTGGATTGCCATTTCCTTCTCCAGTGGATCTTCCTGACCCAGGGATCGAACCCGGGTCTCCTGCATTGTAGACAGACGCTTTATCATCTGAGCCACCACCTGGGAAGCCCATTGCAATATATACCTGTATCAAATCATCACCTGTATATTAAACTTACACAATGTTATATGTCAATAATACCTCCAGTTTATTTTATTATTTATTTTCTCCCTTCTCATCCTCAGGACACGCCCATCTGCCAAGGACACGTCCCCTTAGACAGCTTACCCAAGGCAGCTGCCATAGCCTGCCTGCTGCTGAGGCTGGCACACAGTCACTGGGTGGGGCCCGGGTGAATACCTCCAGTTTAAAAAAAGAAAGAAGGAAAACAAATAGGATAAGCTTCCTGATAGTGGATTCAGCAATGGTTTCTTGTACATGACACCAAAAGCACAATAAAAAAATAGATACATTAAATTCCAACAAAATTAAGAACTGTACATCAAAGGATATTACCAAAAGAGTGAAAGGGTAATATGTGGAATGGAATAAAATATATGCAGATCATATAATTGATAAGGGAGTAATATCCATAATACAAAAAAGAACACCGACAACCCATCAACAACAAAAACCACTCAATTAAAAAAAAATGGGCCAAGAACTTGAATAGTTGTTTCTCCAAAGAAGATATATAGATGGCTAATAAGCACATGAAACGGAGTTTAACATTACTGTTCAGTTCAGTTCAGTCACTCAGTCATTTCCGACTCTTTCTGACCCCATGAATCGCAGCACGCCAGGCCTCCTTGCCCATCACCAACTCCCGGAGTTCACTCAGACTCGCGTCCATTGAGTCAGTGATGCCATCCAGCCATTTCATCCTCGGTCGTCCACTTCTCCTGCCCCCAATCCCTCTCAGCATCAAAGTCTTTTCCAATGAGTCAACTCTTCACATGAGGTGGCCAAAGTACTGGAGTTTGAGCTTCAGCATCATTCCTTCCAAAGAAATCCCAGGGTTGATCTCCTTCAAAATGGACTGGTTGGATCTCCTTGCAGTCCAAGGGACTCTCAAGAGTCTTCTCCAACACCACAGTTCAAAAGCATCAATTCTTCAGCACACAGCCTTCTTCACACTCCAACTCTCACATCCATACATGACCACAGGAAAAACCATAGCCTTGACTAGACGGACCTTAGTCGGCAAAGTAATGTCTCTGCTTTTGAATATGCTATCTAGGTTGGACATAACTTTTCTTCCAA
>SJYT01021653.1:0-16213 GCA_006410635.1 Cephalophus harveyi | reverse complement strand
TTTATCTCTGGGCTTTCTATTTTGTTCCATTGATCTATATTTCTGTCTTTGTGCCAGTACCATACTGTCTTGATGACTGTGGCTTTGTAGTAGAGCCTGAAGTCAGGCAGGTTGATTCCTCCAGTTCCATTCTTCTTTCTCAAGATTGCTTTGGCTATTCGAGGTTTTTTGTATTTCCATACAAATCTTGAAATTATTTGTTCTAGTTCTGTGAAAAATACCACTGGTAGCTTGATAGGGATTGTATTGAATCTATAGATTGCTTTGGGTAGTATACTCATTTTCAGTATATTGATTCTTCCAATCCATGAACACGGTATATTTCTCCATCTGTTAGTGTCCTCTTTGATTTCTTTCATCAGTGTTTTATAGTTTTCCATATATAGATCTTTAGTTTCTTTAGGTAGATATATTCCTAAATATTTTATTATTTTCATTGCAATGGTGAATGGAATTGTTTCCTTAATTTCTTTTTCTACTTTCTCATTATTAGTAGATAGGGATGCAAGGGATTTCTGTGTGTTGATTTTATATCCTGCAACTTTACTATATTTGTTGATTAGCTCTAGTAATTTTCTGGTGGAGTCTTTAGGATTTTCTATGTAGAGGATCATGTCATCTGCAAACAGTGGCTCATATGGTAAAAAAAATCCACCCACAATGCAGGAGACCTGGATTCGATTCCTGGGTTTGGAAGATCCCCTGGAGAAGGGAACAGCTACCCACTCCAATATTCTGGCCTGGAGAATTTCATGGACAGAGCAACATGGCAGGCTACATTCCAGGGGCTGCATTAAAATTAACCAGTAATTGAGTTTAGGAATTCTGTTGCTGTTTGTTGTTTAGTTGCTAAGTTGTGTGAACTCTTGTGACCCCAGGGACTGTAGCCCTCCAGCCTCCTCTTCCTGTCCATGGGACTTCCCAGGAAAGAATAAAGGAGTGGGTTGCCATTTCATTCTCCAGGGGATCTTCCCGACCCAAGGATCAAATCCGTGTCTTCTACATAACAGGCAGATTCCTTACCGCTGAACCACCAGGAAAGACCTTAGGCATTCTGGATTAGCATAAATACGATTCATGAGTTTTGAACTAGAACTACTTCTTGCTTAAAATCGCTCAGTCATGTACAACTCTTTGCAACCCCATGAACTATACAGTCCATGGAATTCTCCAGGCCAGAATGCTGGAGTGGGTAGCCTTTCCCTTCTCCAGGGGATCTTCCCAACCCAGGGATCGAACCCAGGTCTCCAGTATTGCAGGTGGATTCTTTACCAGCTGAGCCACAAGGGAAGCCCAAGAATACTGGAGTGGGTAGCCTATCCCTTCTCCAGTGGATCTTTCTGACCCATGAATTGAACCAGGGTCTTCTGCCTTGCTGGAGGATTCTTTACCAACTGAGCCATGAGGGAAGCCCTAATATAAAAGGTCAGTTTTTTCTCTAATGCCAAAAAATGTTCAAACTACTGCATAATTGCACTCATCTCACATGTTAGCAAAGTAATGCTCAAAATTCTCCAAGCTAGGCTGCAATAGTACAAGAACAGAGAACTTCCAGATGTTCAAGCTGGATTTAGAAAAGGAAGAGGAACCAGAGATCAAATTGTCAACATCTGTTGGGTCATTAAAAAAGCAAGAGTATTCCAGAAAAATATCTACTTCTGCTTCATTGACTATGCTAAAGCCTTTGTGTGGATCACAACAAACTGTGGAAAATTCTAAAAGAGATGGGAATACTAGACCACCTTATCTGCCTCCTGAGAAATCTGTAGGCAGATCAAAAAGCCACAGTTGAAAACAGACATGGAACAATGGACTGGTTCCAAACTGAGAAAGGTTTATGTCAAGGCTGTATATTGTCATCTTGCTTATTTAACTTCTATGCAGAGTACATCATGCGAAATGTCAGACAGGATGAAGCACAAGCTGGAATCAAGATTGCAGGTAGAAATATTAATAACCTCAGATATGCAGGTGACACCACCCTCATGGCAGAAAGTGAAGAGGAACTAAAGAAAGAGAAAAGGGAGAGTGAAAAAGCTGGCCTAAAATTCAACATTCAGAAAACTAAGATTATGGCATCTGGTCCCATCACTTCATGGTAAATACAGGGGAAAAAATAGAAACGGTGACACTTTCTTTTCTTGGGCTCAAAAATCACTGCAGATGGTGACTGCAGCCATGAAATTATAAGATGTTTGCTCCTTGCAAGAAAAGCTATAACAAACCTAGACAGCATATTCAAAAGCAGAGACATTACTTTACCAACAAAGGTCTGTATAGTCAAAGCTATGGTTTTCTAGTAGTCATGTATGGATGTGAGAGTTTGACCATAAGGAAAACTGAGCACTGAGGAAATGATGCCTTTGAACTGTGGTGCTGGAGAAGACTCTTGAGAGTTCCTTGGACAGCAAGGAGATCAAACTAGTCCATCCTAAAGGAAATCAGTCCTGAATATGTATTGGAGGGACTGATGCTGAAGGTGAAGTTCCAATACTTTGGTCACCTGATGTGAAGAATTGACTCACTGGAAAAGACCCTGATGCTGGGAAGGATTGAAGGCAGGAGGAGAAGGGAACGACAGAGGATGAGATGGTTGGATGGCATCACTGACTCGATGGACATGAGTTTGAGCAAGCTCCGGAAGTTGGTGATGGACAGGGAGGCCTGGTGTGCTACAGTCCATGGGATCTCAAAGAGTTGGACTCTACTGAGTGACTGAACTGACTGATACAGTAGATAGATGAAAGAGGTCTAGACTGTAATTTTGATAATAGAATGAGTTATAGTAAATTTACTTTTAAATGTAAATATTTCTTAAACAGGTTGAAAAACAGAATTACTGCATAAAACATTGTCTCATAAACAATAGACACTTTATGCCTGTCCCCAGAAGTCCTCTAAGAAGAATGCACATGTAAGTTAAACTTTTACCTAGGTATGATGCCAGATAAGAATGTGGTTACAGATGTGGTCTATTCATTTTACCTCCTTTCTTCCTCCAATGGAGTAGATTGGCATTTCCAACCTGCTTTTTCAGAATACACATCCCGTAAACATTAATAAAACTGTGTGTTGATGAAAAATACCTGTTATCAAGTAAATTTGGTTAAAGAAAATTAAACAGTCTCCTCCTCATTCAATAAATTTAAAATCTTCTAATGCTTTATATTAATTATACTGGGAATATTTAAGATTTCAAAAATCTAATGTCGCAGTGGATGTCAAAATTTCAAGAAACATATTTTAGGTAAAGCTAGGGTAGACAGTAAGCTTCTTTGAAGGTAAGAAGAATTTCTAATTCAGTCATACATTCCTACTTCCTAGCACAATGTATAAATTCATTCTGGTTCATATGTTCTTAATTATGTAACTTTTAAGTTCAGAGAGTCAGATCTATATCTTTCTGTGTACCAAATGGTTAAAAGCCAAATTGAAAGTGGAGAAGTAGGTATTCTCCCAAAAGAAGCCCAAGAAGAAAATTTTAATCATAAGTCCATAAAATAACACTAGACTATTTAAACAAAATAGTAAGAAATTTGGATTTTTTTTTCCTTCAAAACACCTATTTGCATTGTTATTTTGTAAACAAGCCTGGTTTTGCAGCCAAATGGCTAAAATTCATTTTAATATCATGAGTGCTAATGTTAACCTTTGTTGGTGTTAAGATGGGAACACTGTTATCTTTTTGAAATGGACCCTGATCAGATTTTTTAAAGGGATACAAACTGAGAAGCATTAACTGACAACCTAAGCAGTTTTCTGAGCTAAATCTCATCAAAGGAATAGAATCTGTCACTCCATTAAGAAAACAAAGTGGAACAACTGTAAGATGATCTTCAGTTAATTAATTATAGAATATCACAAGTCATGCTGGCAAAATAGAAGGAGGTGGGAACACCGAGTTCAAATAAAGGAGTAACAATGAAAACAATACACTTATTCGTCAGACCAAACCTCTGGAATAATCAGGGCCACACTGAAGTACAGACACTCTATATGGTAATGAAGGACTTAACTGTGGGGCGAGGAAAATCTTTTAGATAGGCTCTGAAGTATACAGACTGTGTGATTTTGGAACATTTAATTAACTTTATAAGCTTCAGTTTCCTCAATCTTTAAATGAGGACAAAACTACTAACTGCATAGAATTATGTGAGAAATAAATATAAAAATACATGTAAATGCTTTGTCCATGGCCTGGTTTATACTACGCTTGAATTAAATGGTAATAACATCATTACTTTTAGTCTGACTATAACTACTGGACTGTATTTCTTTCTCCCAACCTTACCTGAAGCACATGCCATCACTCTACTTTGTTTACTTGGTAACCTAAATTGTATTATTTCTTGTCGAGTTTCTGCAATCCTAAACATCCTGACCATTCTGGTCAAGCTAAAGATATTTCTGGGTACAAGTTTTCTCACCTCCAAGGTTTTTTTTTTTTTTGGTAATGTTTATTCCTGGAATACCCTTTGCCCCAGCCCACTAAATGAACTCCCTGGGGTGAGAGGTTTTGATGTCTCTGCTTTGTGTGCTTAAAAATCCTGTTAAGTTTTGTTTAAATGGACTTTTAAGTATGCTGTTTCATTTTCATATTATTTATGTATTATTTATATGTCAGTCTCTTCCATAAAAGATTAGAAATGGCTAAGTAAGTTTCCAGTAAAGTTGATTTCAGAAATCGAATCTCTCTATTAAAAGTAATTTGTTATCACAACAACAAAAGGAGTTTCTTGAGTGGTGTTGGGGGGTGTGCTGCCTGATGTTTACAGGGAGGCAGTTTTCAAAGTCAATGAGGAAACATAGTTTCCACTTTTAAAGTACAAAAGTATAATAGTTGAGCTTGGCAAATGTTGGAATCATAAAATTAGAGACTAGGGCAGGACTTCAGGTATCAGCTTCCAAGAAGTTCACTTAAACAACAAGGGAACTAAAGCCTCAGAGTTAAGTGATCACATAGCTAGTAAACATAGCTAGTAAATGGCATCATCTTTCTTTACTCTATGGATGTGAGTCTGAGTGAACTCCAGGAGTTGGTGATAGACAGGGAGGCCTGGCGTGCTGCGATTCATGGGGTTGCAAAGAGTCAGACATGACTGAGTGACTGAACTGAACTGAAGCAAAAACTTAGGTTACCAAGTAAACAAAGTAGAGTGATGGCATGTGCTAAAGTTAAAAGTTGGAAGAAATAAAGACAGTCCAGTAGTTATAGTCAGTTAAAAGTAATGATGTTATTACCATTTAATTCAAGCAGAGTACAAACCAGTCCCTAGACAAAGCATTTACATGTATTTTTATATTTAATTCTCACATTTCTCACAATATTTAGCAACTATTATGTACCAGATCTTGAACATCTAGAATCAGAACAAGGAGAGCTTCCTGAGATAAACTAACAAACAACCATAGAAATAACAATAATAAAAATGTATATCTATACAAAAATATATACATACACACACAGTATGCTTGGCACACAGAAGAGGCATATATATTTGATCAAGTGATGGATGTAATCTCACAAAGCCCTGTAAAAAATCTGGATTACCAAACAGTGTTTCCCAATTTGATCTATGGATAACACATCACAGTTATACAGTTTGATGTATTAAATAATTGATTAACCTTGATGACACTGAAATTGCTAATGTTGATGGTAAATTTCATTGTCTATGACTGAAAAACAAAAGGATTGCTTTTTTCTATGCTTATTGAACCCTTCCAACTAAATGAATTTAAGGAGAGATATGCTTCGTGAATTAAAAAAGCATAGATTTGACTCAAAACTTTCCTTCAAAAAGGCCTTTTTAATGTTAGTTTTAATCAGTTGGATAAAGCTTTAATGTTAGCAGGATGGCCCTTCTTGCAATATGGGTTTTCTGAATTTGTTAATGTTTCTCTCAACATTTGGGGGTGGAGTTGATGGAGGTGGGAAGCTTTTTAAATTTAAATACTTTGCTATTATTTTTAATAAATAAGTTCTAATCTGGAAGGTTAAGTGCAATATTATTTTGTCATGTATTAAAACTGATTCTACAGTGGAAATCTACATTCTTCTCTCAAATATATGTGTTTAATTTCCCCTGAAAATAAGCGTTTTGCTTCAGTGATCACAGAATATGGAACATCGATTACTTCCTACATGAAAACACAGTTCTTGCTTTCATTTACAAGATTCTGAATAGAATCATATCTTGTGAATTGCATTTGTTTCTGTAAGCTTACTGGTTTACAGAGAATATTAGTTAAACTTCTAGCTAATTTTAAGTATCCACTTTAACCTTGGAGTTTCATGAACTTTACCATTTACCTCGATGTCCAGCTCAGGATTAGTCAACAGAAGAAGCAAAATTATCTATGACCCCAATTGCTGCTTTTGTCACACAGGCCTTACCAGTGCTCTTTGTAGCTTTTGTAAGTTAAAGGAAAAGATGCAACAAACAAGGACAATTGTTCATGTCTTTCTTACCCCTAAGGTTGCACTTCAATTTTTTTGCTAGTTCTGTGGCCTCTTCTTTGGCGCTTTAGCTGGACTGTACAATATTTCAGGGGGCCCTTTCAGGCCCTGGCTAATCTGCCCTTGACAACTCTTTGTTTTTTTTTTTTTTTTTCTTTTTTTTGGCTTTCTCTTTGGACCTTTCAGCAAAAAGAGGTCCAGAAATATACAGACTGATTTATTTGGTACTGCTTAACAAGAACAGAGGTTATATATATTTGCTAGTATGATTAAATTACCACAAAACATGCTTTCCTATAATGAATTTCAGCACCTTCACCTAAGTTAACATCTGGCAACTCTGTAACCTTGATAGAGAGGGCTGTGTTAAATAAGCTGCTAATGTGCCTGTTGTTGTTTAGTTGCAAAGTCATGTCCCAACTCTTTGCATCCCCACAGACTGTAGCCCACAGGCTCTTCTCCAGGGAAGAGCTCTTCTCCATGGGATTCTCCAGGCAAGAATATTGGAGTTGCCATTTCCTCCTCCAAGAGACCTTCCTAACCCAGGGATCGAACTCACATACTCAAGCATTTATTCAACAAAGCTATTTCAGACCACAGTCTTTAACATTTTTTGCCTTTTTTTAAAGCTCTGCTCTAGGCATATCACGTATATTTCTACTCCAAGGCATTTACACTAGCTGTTCCTTTTCCCTGAAATGTTTCACCAGATTTTTCAGTGACTTGCTTTCTTATTTTGTTCAGGTCTCTCAGTAGGTCACCTCCTCAGATAAGCCTGGGAAAACATTGTCTAAAATCACCTTCAACCCCATAATATTCTATTTCCATGTTATACTTGGAAATATACTACTTTCTCATGTTTATTACTATTTATACCCTTAGTAAAATGTAAGTTTCATGTGGGTAAGGAAACTGCCTACCTTGTTTTCAACTGCTCTTTCATCCTCTTACCTCATTGCCTGCCACATGGTAAGTGCTCAACAAATACTTCTGAAAGAATGGATGAGATAGTAATTGAAATCATTGTATGTGTCTGGTATTCTTCTAAGTACTAACGGTTTAACAGTGAGCAATACTTATAAAACCCTTACTTCTATTCTCATGGAGGATTGTTGCAAATGTCCAAGAGATCATTAGAAATTTTGCTAGATTTTTAGCAGTGGGAATGGTAAGGGAGGACTAGACTGGAAAGATGTTTAATTGGTAGACTAAATAGACTTTGCTAATTCTCAGCAATATTATGGTGATATTTTATTGTCCTCAGAGTCCGGACAAAGTTTTAGTTGGAATTGAAGACATTCTAACCTTGTTGATGCTACTTATTTTATTTCCTGAACCTTCATTCCTCTTTCTCCAAACACTCAGAGCTGTTTTTCTTCTTTTTAGCTAGCCAAGTCTCCTCACTAATGCATCCAGATCTACTCTCCTTATAAGTGTCTAATACCTCAAATTTCCACCCCCTTGCTTGTTTGAAATTTCAAATTCCTGAAACTCTTAGGATTCAGGTAGTCATATTAACATGAAACTTCTCTAAATTTATGGTGCATTTATATTTTATTCAACAAACAGGCTAAGCACTAAGCACTAAAGACACATACTTAAATAAGACAAAGTGTGCACCTTCAAAAAGCTCTCCATCAGTCATCTCCCCAACGAGTTCTACATTTTCCATACTTTGGTCAAACTACTTCCTACAGTTTTCTTTCTTATGTAAAGAATGCAACTATTTTTGAGGTGATGGATATACCCCTAGCACATTAATGTTCAAGCCTCTCCCAACTCAGGTTACCAACTTCACTTACATTCCAGATGCTCTCAGTCAGTGGTTTCCACCCTGTGTATTATTCCATCACTATTACACTCACACCAAACTAGGGAGAGGAAATAACAACAGGAAAAAATAGCTTAAACAACACTAATAAACCACCTGATCATCAGAAGAGTCAGTTTCCCCAACTTCCAATAACTCAGCTTTACAACCCTCTTCCCATTTATTATTGAAAGGCTGCAGTGTTAAGCTAGACATTGATATTCCAATGTAACTCTCTCATTTATTTCTAGGTCAGTCTTCAGTGAACATCTAGATTGTTTTTTCCCCCTACAGTTGATTGATATGTTCAGTTTTTAAGAGCTTAGGTTGCAGTAATTCACGTTGCTGTCTTATTTTTCAAAAAATTTAGGCAGTACCTACATTTACATTTATTATAAGTATGATAGCCATATATAATTTTATCTTAGAAAAGGTGAAGTTGTGATCTGTATATTCTGAAATTAAAAATCAGTTTTTTTCACCCCAAAAGTTCTCTACTCCATCCTTTTTGCAGTCAATTACTACTCCAACCTGTGGCAATGGTTGATTTGTTTTCCCTCCATTTTTTACATCTTAATGAAGCAGGGAGGAAAAAAGAAAAAAAGAATTAAAAGAAATGAGGACAACCTCAGAGACCTCTAGGACAATGTCAAATGCCCCAATATTCAAATCATGAGTCCCAGAAGAAGACAAAAAGAAATACCATGAGAAAATACTTAAAGAGATAATAGTTTCAAACGTCCCTAAAATAGGGAAGGATATAGCCACCCAAGTCAAAGAAATCCAGAGAGTCCTAAACAGGATAAACCCAAGGTGAAACACCCCAAAGACACATATTAATCAAATTAACAAAGATCAAACACAAAGAACAAATATTAAAAGCAACAAGGGAAAAACAACAAATAATGCACAAGGGGATTCCCATAAGGATAACAGCTGATCTTTCAATAGAAACTCTTCAGGCCAGGAAGGAATGGCAGGACAGACTTAAAGTGATGAAAGAGGAAAACCTTCAACCCAGATTATAACCCACAAGGATCTCATTCAAATATGAAGGAGAAATCAAAAACTCTACAGACAAGTAAAAGCTGAGAGAATTCAGCACCACCAAACCAGCTCTTCAACAAATACTAAAGGATCTTCTCTAGACATGAAACACAGAAAACATGTATAAACTCGAACCCAAAGCAACAAAGTAAATGGCAACAGGATCATACTTATCAATAATTACCTTAAATGTAAATGGGTTGAATTCCCCAACCAAAAGACAAAGTCTGGCTGAATGGATATAAAAACAAGACACCTATATATGCTGTCTACAAGAAACCCACCTCAAAACAAAGGACACATACAAATTGAAAGTGAAGGGCTGGAAAAAGATATTTCATGCAAATGGAGACCAAAAAAAAAAAAAAAAGCAGGAGTAATAATACTCATATTAGATAAAATAGACTTTGAAAAAGGCTGTGGAAAGAGACAAAGAAGGACACTACATAATGATCAAAGGATCAATCCAAGAAGAAGATATAACAATTATAAATATATATGTACCCAACATAGGAGCACCACAATATGTAAGGAAATGCTAACAAGTATGAAAGGGGAAATTAACAGTAACACAATAATAGTGGGAGACTTTAATACTATACTCACACCTATGGATAGATCAACTAAACAAGAAATTGGCAAGGGAACATAAACTTTAAATGATACAATGGACTAGTTAGACCTAATTGATATCTATAAGACATTTCACCCCAAAGCAATGAACTTCACCTTTTTATCAAGTGCACATGGAACCTTCTCCAGGATAGATCACATCCTGGGTGATAAATCCAGCCTTGGTAAATACAAAAAAATTGAAATCATTCCAAGCATCTTTTCTGATCACAGTGTGGTAAGATTTGATGCCAACTAAAAGAAAAAAAAAACTATTAAAAATACAAACATATAGAGGCTAAACAACACACTTCTGAATAACCAACAAATCACAGAAGAAATAAAAAAAGAAGTAAAAATATGCGTACAGATAAATGAAAATGAAAACACTACAACCCCAAATCTATGAAATTCAGTTAAAGCATTGCTAAGGGGAAAGTTCATAGCAATATAAGCTTACCTCAAGAAACAAGAGAAAAATAAATAACCTAACTCTATACCTAAAGCTACTAGGAAAAGAAGAAATGAAGAACCCTAGGGTTAGTAGAAGGAAAGAAATCATAAAAATTAGTGCAGAAATAAATGAAAAAGAAACAAAGGGGATCATAGCAAAAATCCACAAAGCTAAAAGCTGGTTCTTTGAGAAGATAAATAAAATAGAGAAACCATTAGCCAAACTCATCAAGAAAAAAAGGGAGAAGAATCAAATCAAGATTAGAAATGAAAATGGAGAAATCACAACAAACAACACAGAAATACAAAGGATCGTAAGAGACTACTATCACAACTATATGCCACTAAACTGGACAACTTGGAAGAAATGGAAAAATTCTTAGAAAAGTATAACTTTCCAAAAGTGAACCAGGAAGAAATAGAAAATCTTAACAGACCCATCACAAGCACGGAAATCGAAACTGTAATCAGAAATCTTCCAGCAAACAAAAGCCCAGGACCAAGATGGCATCACAGCTGAATTCTACCAAAAATTTAGAGAAGAGAAAACACCTATCCTACTCAAACACTTCCAGAAAATTGCAGAGGAAGGTAAACTTCTAAACTCATTCTATGAGGCCACTATCACACTAATACCAAAACCAGACAAAGATGCCACACACAAAAAAGAGAAAGCTACAGGCCAATAACACTGATGAACATAGATGCAAAAATCCTTAACAAAATTCTAGCAAACATAACCCAACAACATATTAAAATGATCATACATCATGACCAAATGGGCTTTAATCCCAGGGATGCAAGGATTCTTCAATATTTGCAAATAAATCAATCTGATACACCATATTAACAAATTGAAAGATAAAAACCATATGATTATCTCAATAGATGCTGAGAAAGCTTTTGACAAAATTCAACATCCATTTATGGTAAAAAAAAAAATCTAGAAAACAGGCATAGAAAGAATATACCTCAATATAAAAAAGCCATATATAATCAACCCACAGCAAACATTATCCTCAATGATATAAAATTGAAAGCATTTTCCCTAAAGTCAGGAACAAGACAAGTGTGCCCACTCTCACCACTACTATTTAACATAGTTTTGGAAGTTTTAGCCACAGCAATCAGAAGACAAAGAAATAAAAGGAATCCAGATTGGAAAAGAAGAAGTAAAACTCTCACTGTTTGAAGATGACATGGTACTCTACAAAGTAAACCCTAAAGACTCCATCAGAAAATTACTAGAACTAATCAATGAATATAGTACAGTTACAAGATATAAGGTTAACACATAGAAATCCCTTGTATTCCTATACACTAACAATGAGAAAACAGAAAGAAAAATTAAGGAAACAGTTCCAATCACCATTGCGATGAGAACAATAAAATACTTAGGAATAAATCTACCTAAATAAACAAAAGACTTATATATAGAAAAACCATAAAACACTGGTGAAAGAAATCAAAGAAGAAACAAATAGATGGAGAAATATACCATGTTCATGGATCAGAAGAATCAATATAGTGAAAAATCAGTGTACTACCCAAAGAAATCTATATATTCAATGCATTCTCTATCAAGCTACCAAGGGTATTTTTCAGAGAATTAGAACAAATAACTTCACAATTTGTATGGAAATACAAAAAAAAAAAAAAAAAAAAAAAAAAAACAAATAAGTGATCTTGAGAAAGAAGAATGGAACTGGAGGAATCAACCTGCCTGACTTCAGTCTCTAGTACAAAGCCACAGTCCTCAAAACTGTATAGGACTTGCACAAAGACAGAAATATAGATCAATGGAACAAAATAGAAAGCCCAGAGATAAATCCACTTACCTATGGACATCTTATCTTTGACAAAGGATCAAGAATAGACAGTGGAGAAAAGACAATCTCTTTAACAAGTGGTGCTAGGAAAACTCAGAGAAGGCGATGGCACCCCACTCCAGTACTCTTGCCTGGAAAATCCCATGGATGGAGGAGCCTGGTGGGCTGCAGTCCACGGGGTCACAAAGAGTTGGACACGACTGAGTGATTTCCCTTTCACTTTTCACTTTCACACATTGGAGAAAGAAATGGCAACCTACTCCAGTTTTCTTGCCTGGAGAATCCCAGGGACAGGGAAGCTTGATGGGCTGCTGTCTATGGGGTCACACACAATCGGACACGACTAAAGTGACTTAGCACCAGTAGCAGCAGCTGGGAAAACTGGTCAACCACTTGTAAAAGAAGGAAACTAGAACACTTTCTAACACCAGCCACAGAAATAAACTCAAAATGGATTAATGTAAATGTATCCATTTACATTAAATGTAAGACCAGAAACTATAAAACTCCTAGAGGAAAACATAGGCAAATCACTCTCTGACATAAATCATCACAGGTTCCTTTATGACTCACCTCCCAGAGTAATGGAAATAAAAGCAAAAATAAACAAATTAGACCTAATTAAACTTAAAAAGCTTTTGCATAATGAAGGAAACTATAAGCAAGGTGAAAAGACAGCCTTCAGAATGGGAGAAAGTAATAGCAAAGAAAGCAACTGACAAAGAATTAATCTCAAAAATATACAAGCAGCTTCTGCCGCTCAATTCCAGAAAAATAAACGACCCAATCAAAAAATGGACCAAAGAACTAAACAGACATTTCTCCAAAGAAGACATCCAGATGGCTAACAAACACATGAAAAGATGTTCAACATCACTCATTATCAGAGAAATGCAATCAAAACCACAATGAGGTACCATCTCACGCCGGTGAGAATGGCTGCCATCCAAATGTCTACAAACAATAAATGCTGGAGAGGGTGCGAAGGAAAAGGGAACCCTCTTACACTGTTGGTGGGAATGCAGATTAGTACAGCTACTATGGAGAACAGTGTGGAAATTCTTTAAAAAACTGGAAATAGAACTGCCATATGACCCACCAATCTCACTGCTGGGTATACACACCGAAGAAACCAGAATTGAAAGAGACACATGTACCCCAATGTTCATCACAGTGCTGTATACAATAGAGAGGACATGGAAGCAACCTAGATGTCCATCAGCAGATGAATGGATAAGAAAGCTATGGTACATATACACAATTGAATATTATTCAGCTATTAAAAAATACATTTGAATCAGTTCTAATGAGGTGGATTAAACTGGAGCCTGTTATACAGAGTGAAGTAAGTTAGAAAGAAAAACACCCATACAGCATATTAACACATATATGTGGAATTTAGAAAGATGATAACAATGACCCTGTATCAAGATAGCAAAAGAGACAGAGATGTAAAGAACAGAGTTTTGGACTCTGTGGGAGAAGGCAAGGGTGGGATCATTTGAGAGAATAGCATTGAAACATGTATATTATCATATGTGTAATAGATTGCCAGTCCAGGTTTAAAGCATGAGACAGTGTGCTCAGGGTTGGTGCACTGG
This sequence comes from Cephalophus harveyi, assembly GCA_006410635.1. Taxonomy (NCBI): domain Eukaryota; kingdom Metazoa; phylum Chordata; class Mammalia; order Artiodactyla; family Bovidae; genus Cephalophus; species Cephalophus harveyi. The sequence goes on along the minus strand of SJYT01021653.1, from coordinate 2,401 downwards.
AATGACTCTGAGGGATGGGATGGGGAGGGGCGTTCAGGATGGGCAACACATGTACACCCATGGTTGATTCATGTCAATGTACGGCAAAAACCACTACAATATTGTAATTAGCCTCCAATTAAATTAATTTAAAAAGTATACTGGTGTGTGTTGGCATTTCCTTCTCCAGAGGATCTTTCTGACCCAGGGATCGAATCCAGGTCTCCTGCACTGCAGCTGGGTTCTTTACCGCTAATCCAGCGAACGTAAGAAATGAGTTCATTTGAAAGGATTCTATTATAATATTTTTGGGTTTTTATGAGAATGTGTTACTAAGGTGTAGTCACCGCACATAGAACCCTGATTCCATCATCTTTATGGGGAATGTTGAGAGGGCTTGGATTCTGACATAGAAGCAGAGATTATGGGTTGAAGATTTGGCCATATTTTTGTATGTCTTTAAGTTGCTAAAACTGATAGCTCCAAGATTTTTTTTTTTTCTAATTTACAAGTTTGCACTAAGGTCTACTAAGCCTTGACGAAGACTCTTTCTTTTTTTCATTCTCTATCTGTAACAGGGGCCTCAATCCTCTTTATCTGTTTGTTTGACTTTATATTGCATCGATTTCCTTTCACAATATGAAGTTTTCATCTTTGGGGAACAAACTCCATTCAAACATGATAATTGCATTTGGGAACTGTAACTGAACTATACAGAGAAAATTATACCCAATATACATTCACTGTCAAACACATTTCAAGATAAAGTGTAAATGTGTGCTGAAGTCTTTAATTCTGTATAAAATATACATTCTCAGAAGATAATTCTTCAAAAACAATATAGAAATTTAGTGGCTGCAATATCAACTGCATGATTTGAAGGATGTTTCAAAGACAATCCCAAGCCACAATATAGCTCCCTCACCAGTCATACTTATTTGGAGTTATAGCATGAAAAGCTAAGGAAAAATAAAATTTTATTTCTTGCTAGGAATTGTCCCTCAACTTACAATCAATCACTAATACATAAACTGGATTTTATTTATTGGGTTACTAGAGATTGAGCCCTGAAAAAATAGATCTGGATGTAGGTAAGTTTTGATGAAGGCAGATCATAGGAAATGTTTGAAGAGGGAGACCTTGCACACGATGTTGAGATTGAGTAGAGGATACTGGGAAGTAGATCTAAGCAATTTAGACACCTCATGTGTGAATAATGCTAAGTAGGAGAAGAATTTATGAAAACAAAGATATGTAAAGGCATCTTGGACATCTAACAACAAAATTCATAGAAAGCATTGGACTAAGAGTTAAGTGACAGGAAAGGAGGACAAGTCCATGCCAAAGTAGGAATCAGACAGGGGTAAAATGTCAAACCCAGGTAAGTGAATCAAGGCAGTGGGAAATGTGTAGGAACTCTATGATTTAAATTTCAGTGCACTCATAATGGTGTATAAAGGAAATATATGCAGAGGATTTATATTAAAAATGGCCTGAGATTCAGATGTTAGTAAGTCACAACAGCAGCAAACATTCTATCTCTAGCTTGCATTCGACCCAGTACCAGGACTGATTCCCCATTTCAGAAGAATAGAGAAAAATCACATGTAGTTAAAGGGAAGAATGGATGTGGCAAGTAGAGACAAGTCACGTCTTGCTGATAATTTTGAGGTTTTTTAGTTGGTCTAGCTCTATTTTTGTATATGTTATAATTCAGATTCCCAAAATTAAGCAATTTTTTTAAAGATATGTAACAGTTCAAACATACAGCCTAGCAGTGCTTTAAGCCTCCAATATTGCTACAATTTGCTGACCTACATACCCTTAGATTCATATTCCAGACCTATTCATTTACAAAGCAGTTTTGAAATTGTATCCAATTATATGATGGATTTATACTTGATCAGTACTTGTGTTAGGGGAAGCACACTGACTGAAACTGCCCACCCTGGCCAGGCACCAGAGTAACTATTTTCATGAGTTGTTTTAAGACAGGAGGTCCTGGTAAGGAACACAGAACTAATAAGCCACCACCAACCAGAAGAGGTCAGGAAAGGTCAAAAAGAGACACCACATGTCCAACCACCTCCCAGAATCCTTCTCTCTGGCATCCACCATGGCTGAACAAGGTGTGCGGCAACAGAAAGGACTCTGAGATAATTCAATTCAGTTCAGTCGCTCAGTCATGTCTGACTCTTTGAGACCCCATGAATTGCAGCACGCCAGGCCTCCTTGTCCATCACCAACTCCTGGAGTTCACTCAGACTTAGTCCATCGAGTCAGTAATGATATCCAGTCATCTCATCCTCTGTCGTCCCCTTCTCCTCCTGCCCCCAATGCCTCCCATCATCAGAGTCTTTTCCAATGAGTCAACTCTTTGCATGAGGGGGCCAAAGTACTGGAGTTTCAGCTTTAGCATCAT
>SJYT01021641.1:23367-75802 GCA_006410635.1 Cephalophus harveyi | reverse complement strand
GTTGAAATGTTCTTTTGATGAAATTGTGAGGGAGAAAGTGGTCTCCACGTCCTATTCCTCCGCCATCTTGGGACCGCCTAATAACATTCTTATGAGCTTTCGAATAGTCCTATTTACTTACCTGCCACCAGGCTACAAATTTTTCTGTTTATAGAACCTTACAAAACTCTCCTTTTCTATGTTTGCTGCAACAAGTTATCAGAAATTAAGTGACTTAAAATGATCCAAATATATTGCCTTATAGTTCTATAAGGGTCTCACTATGCTAAAAGCATTTCTTTCTGGAAGCTCTGAAAGTGAATCAATTTCTTTGAGTTTCCAACTTCTAGAAAACCCACATTCTTCTAGATGGGTTTTCTATCTAGAAAACCATCCCTTATTCCATCTGCAACCTAGCAATCAATGTTGCTTATCCCTGATTATTCTTCTGTAACCACGTCTTCAACCAAGTCTCCTCTTTTGCTGCCTGCTTCCACTTTTAAGGACTTTTGGGATTACATTTCACCCATCTAGATAATGGGTGGATGCCTTTTCTATTTAAGGTCAGCTGATTGATAACCTTCATTCCATCTGCAACCTTAACTTCCTTTTGCCATATAACCTGACATATTCAAGGTGTCTGTGGATTAGACTTGATATATTGGGGAATGATTATTCTTCCTATTGCTGCTTGCAAAATGATGAAATCCTTAATTGCATCTATAGCTAGCTATAATTAAAGCAACCAAAAGTAGATCTAGAAATGTTCCTCCCTGACAAATCCTAGCAATGAATTGATGAAGAGAAAAAACAATAATAATTCATGTCATATTCTGTCACAATCAATGGAAAAGAATTGAGAAACAAATACTCTGAATATGTCTCTCATTAAGCAGATTGAGCCTCCTTACATTGTTACTTATATCTTTTAGACATGGTTAAGTTACTTATATCTTTTAGACATGGTTAAAGAAAATGTTCCTTGATGTATTGATATTAATTTGATTAAGATTGGACATTACATGTATGTTGAATAAATCTTACCACATTTTAATATAGTCAGTTATACTTCTTTCAATTCTGTGTTTCATATTTGACTGTAAGTTCCTTGAAATAAGAGCTATAACTTATCCATCTCCATATTTATCATGGGCTATATATTATGTTGCACACTACAGATGTTTATCAAATGATGAGTGGATGAGTGGATGAATGATCGCCAACCAATAAAGCTATTTCCATATCATTTGACCCAATAACAAGCTTTCAAAAGCTTCAATCAAGATTTATCTTATCATCAGACACAATTTCCATTTTATTCCCCCATCTTTTTCAAATAACAGTTCAAATCATTGACTTTAGAGCAATTTAAGAAACATTAAGTCAATCATCTTTAATTTTCATTCCAAGTTTTATTTTAAGTGGAGAAAGAAAAAACTAAAAATGAAAAAACAATATTGCTGACTTTGAGGGCAGTTGCTACATAATCTGAAGAAGGTGAAGGCACCCCACTCCAGTACTCTTGCCTGGAAAATCCCATGGACAGAGGAGCCTGGTAGACTGCAGTCCACGGGGTCGCGAAAAGTCGGACATGACTGAGTGACTTCCCTTTCAGTTTTCACTTTCATGCATTGGAGAAGGAAATGGCAATCTACTCCAGTGTTCTTGCCTGGAGAATCCCAGGGACGGGGGAGGGTCACACAGAGTTGGATACGACTGAAGTGACTTAGCAACAGCAGCAGCAGCTACATAATCACTTCATGTTCTCAATCATTTAGCATATAATTTTAAAATCAAAAGGCCAGCATCACATCTAGGCTTAAGAAAGATGAGTGGGGGCTGACATATTCTAAAACAAAACTGAGACAAGTCTGGGGCCAGGTCAGGTGCATTCTTCATTATACCATATCCTACTGACAAGGGAGACATTTATAAACTTCTTTGTTAGTTATAGAGTCTGAAATTGCTATGTCAGACTGGAGAAGTGTCTCTGGGTTGGGCATTAGATTTCAGCAAGAACTCATTATCAAGGCAATAACTTATTTTTGGAAAGGGATATGTCCAGTAACTTTTTCAAATTCAAAAGCAAATCTCCAAATGGGGAGTTATCTCCAGCTGCCACTCTTAGCAGGCTTCTTCCCTTTGTTTTTAATGGTGAAAAAAAAGAAAGTGTTAGAGGCTCAGTCATGTCTGATTCTTTGTGACTCCATGGACTGGAGCCCACCAGGCCCTTCTGTCCATGGGATTTTCCAGGCAACAGTACTGGAGTGGGTAGCAATTCCCTTTCCAGGGGATCTTCCCCACCCATGCATTGAACCCAGGTCTCCTACTTTGCAGGCAAATTCTTTACTGTCTGATCCACCAGGGAAGCCCGGGACAAAATGGGAAGAGGGACAAAATGACAGCAACTTTTTCTTGGCTGACAGACCTCAGAGATTAGAGGCACTTGTGTTAAATCCTAATTCATCTGCTGGTTGCAAACATCTGCTTGTCCTACTAAAGTGCTTCTCTAATTACAGTTTTTCCTTATTGAGATCTCAGGGTGATCTTCTCTGGCAGTTAGAAGATAGGAAATTAACATAACATAGGCAAATAACATAGCCCATCAATTTCTAACATGCATTCAAATAAAAGAGTAATAATACATAAAGTATTTTAACTTTTTCCCTTAATTATAAGCTTTGTTCAAAGCTCTAGCAGTTAAATTCACTGTGTTCCAAGGATTCAGTAATAGTTGCCAGGAGATCATTTTATCTCCTGGATAGAGGGTCGAGAAAGCAAAGCTGGAACTAAACTGGCAAACGCTAAGTGAGGGATGGCTAAAGCAGGCAGAGCCTTTCCTCTTCCTTTCTTCTCTCTCTTTTTCTTTTTTTTTAAGTATAACTACTTTACAATGTTATGTTAGTTTCTGCTGTACAGCTAAGTGAATCTACTCTATGTATACATGTATCACCTCCCTCTTGAGCCTCCCATCCACTCCCTCATTCCACCCAATCCCCCATTCCAACCCTCTAGGTCATCACAGATCACCAAGCTGAGCTCCCTGTGTTATACAGCAACTTCCCATAAGGAAGTTTATATATGTTAATGTTAACATATAGCATATGGTATTAAATATAAAATATAATTGGAGAAAGCGCCATGAAGACTGAACTCCTAAAAAAGATATTTAAATTTTATATATGGAAAGTAGCACATAGCACAACTACAGTAAGATCCTTGTACACAAAACTTCAATTGCTAACTTTCAAAGATGTGAACATGTATCTGGTTCCAGAAAGATCATGTGCCGTCAAGGTCAGGCCTGAATGAAATTGCAGCTTACCCTCTGTCTCCTATTGCTAATGACCCTTCAGCTCTACCATGTCCCACCTCCTCCCTCTCCTCCAGTCAGTAACTCTTCTTGCCTGTTCCCATGTTGCCAGCCCCTGTATGCCAGCTATCGCACTGTATGTTTGTATGTTGTACATACAACATACTGTATGTACTGTATGTTTCAAGGTACTGTACTGTAAGTTTGAACATGTTTTCTTTATTTTTGTGTGTTTGTTTTTAATGTATTGCTTGTGTGAAAAGTATTACAAATCTACTACCTTTACAGTACTAAATAGTTGATTGTGTTAGTTGGGTAACTAAGCTAACTTTTTATTGGACTTACAAACAAATCAGAGTTAGAATCTTGTCCTCAGAACAGAACTTGTTTGTACTAGAGGACTTACTGTACCAGTTTACAGTATCTCATAAAAATTTAAGGAAGACGTATTAAAAAAAAAAAAAAAACCTTTCAAAGAATTTTCAAAAAGATGGGAAAATAGTTCTCTGCTAACATCAGACTATAGTATTTAGTCTGACATACATGGTCTGGATATACATGATTTAAATTCATTAAGATATTTATGACTTCCCTGGTGGCTCAGATGGTAAACTGTCTGCCTACAATGTGGGAAACCCAGGTTTAATTCCTGGGTTGTGAAGACCCTCTAGAGAAGGAAATGTCAACCCTTCTAGTACTCTTGCCTGGAAAATTCCATGGACAGAGGAGCATGGTAGGCTACAGTCCATGGGATCACAAAGAGTCAGACATGACTGAGCGACTTCACTTTCACTTTCACATGGTTTGGACATACATGGTTTAACTTCATCAAAATATTTGTTGAAACAATGTTTCATTGGTTTTATTTATAATAAAAATTGATTTTTAATGTGAATTTAATCTGAGATTTTAAGATTTTGCAATTTGTGAGCTTTTTTATATTGGCATACGTATAATCAAGTTATTCTTTATGACATTTAAAATCATTTATTAAAAAATATTCTATTGATGTGATACCCTGAAAACTTCATGCACAGAACAATGTTATATATATATTTATCACAGGGTGAGTGACCATGCAAAATTATATGTATGTGTAGTCATTCTCATTGTGGCAAATATATCATTGTTCCAGGGTAACATATAAGCCTGTACACATAGTTATAAATTCTATTTCCTACTGTAGCTGTATTATTATAAAATATATGTGTTGATTACAGTGATAGCATAATAAAGAGCTGATGTAAAATATAGCTCATTTTAAGTATATTGATGATTGTCATTATTATATTTGGAAATGGATATAACCTGACCAAGACAAAATAATTACAAATAATGCTACAAGAGTTGTGTTAAAATATGCAATGGCATCTGGTCCAATCACTTCATGGCAAATAGATGGGGAAACAATGGAAACAGTGACAGACTTTATTTTGGGGGGCTCCAAAATCACTGCAGATGGTGACTGCAGCCATGAAATTAACAGACATTTGCCCTTTGGAAGAAAAGCTATGACCAACTTAGACAGCATATTAGAAAGCAGAGACATTACCAACAAAGGTCCATCAAGTCAAAGCTTTGGTTTTTCCAGTGGTCATGTATGGGTGTGAGAGTTGCACTATAAAGAGAGCTTAGCACCAAAGAATTACTGGTTTTGAACTGTGGTGTTGGAGAAGACTTGAGAGTTCCTTGGACTGCTAGGAGATCCTACCAGTTCATCCTAAAGGAAATCGATCCTGAATATTCATTGGAAGGACTGATGTTGAAGCTGAAACTCCAATACTTTGGCCACCTGATGCAAAGAACTGAATCATTTGAAAAGACCCTGATGTTGGGAACGATTGAAGGCAGGAGAAGAAGGGGACGACAGAGGATGAGATGGTTAAATGGCATCACCAATTCAATGAACATGAGTTTGAGTAAGTTTTGGGAGTTGGTGATGAACAGGGAAGCCTGGCATGCAGCAGTCAAAGAGGTCACAATGAGTCAGATACGACTGAACTGAATGCAGTTAAAAATATATATATGCCTATGAACTGGTTTGCCTTTTTGGTATGTGTTTATGGCTTCTATTCAGACAGATGAATAGCCTACAAAAGTAGTAGTTACATGATCTCCTTATGGCTTTACCGTACTACAACCCCATTGTCCATTCTCTGCACAACAGCCAGTGTGAAAACACTGAGGGGAAAACAATGTTCGTTTCATAAAAACTTGACATGACAGGACAAGCCAGAAGTGCAGACAAGATAGATTCTTTAAATGCTGAATTTAAGTATGAATATGAATTTCTCCTAGATCTTACGTTCAAATCAGGTAAAAGATTAAATATCTTAGTGTGTCTTTCGGAGAAGGCAATGGCACCCCACTCCAGTACTTTTGCCTGGAAAATTCCATGGATGGAGGAGCCTGGTAGGCTGTAGTCCATGGAGTCGTGAAGAGTCGGACACGACTGAGCGACTTCACTTTCACTTTTCACTTTCATGCATTGGAGAAGGAAATGGTAACTCACTCTAGTGTTCTTGCTTGGAGAATCCCAGGGATGGGGAAGCCTGGTGGGCTGCCGTCTATGGGGTCACACAGAGTCAGACACGACTGAAGCGACATAGCAGCAGCAGCAGCAGCAGTGTGTCTTTGCCATTCTATGTAAACACAGAATCAGAGTCAAGAGCGGTTAAAGCCTCAGCAATATGAGTAGCATGACTTGTGAGAAATATGATTGAGCAAAAGGAAGAATCAAGGCTTGGAATTTATGCAATCATCTGGAGTTAGCCTTCAGTTAGCAGATCATTAGAAGTGCTCCAGAATATGACATGGTGAAGATCAATGTATCAGCAGTGAAGAAGATGAATGAGAAGAGAGTGAATGAGAGCAGAAACTGACCCATAGTAGACCACCAGAGATGGAGAGGAGGTGGCGGATGTCAGAACAATTTAAGAAGCAGAATGTGCCCACTTATACAAACCTAGTGTATTGGAGAAAATAGGAAGGGAGGATTCTACAGAAACTAGCAATTCCTGTCTTTGGCAAGGTTTGTGCAACCCACACCTTATGGGGAATATTTAAGAGGAGAAAAATATTTCCTCACTCATTCATTATTCAAAATCATTTTACCCTGAGCATTTTCAAAAGTGATTCCATGTTCATAATCTAAGTCGTAGTAGAGATAAATGGGAGGTGCTATTATGTATCACCTGGTAAAACAGCTCACCCAGTTATGTTCTAATTACATGAATGAGCAGTTTAATGTACCATAAAATCCCAGCACAGAGAGAGAAACATCACCAATCTGTGATTCAAATAGGATTTTTAGAATAGCTTTACCTATGGCTTTTAAATTAAAAACCTAATGTGCTTTCATCTTCGATTAAGCACAATTGCCAAGTATAATTGACCATAGTAATGTAACTAGTAATTGGAGGACATTCCAACACACACATGCTGTACACATTTTGAAGTAGGTTCATATTACTTCATGCAGCTTTAGGCCTAGGAAGAGCTTCATGAAAGATTTAGTTAAATTCTCTCTCTGAGAGCAGGAGAGAGAACTGTAAAATACAGTTAGAAGATCAAGAAGTATAAGTTAAAAGTAAGGGGGAAGTTCAAGACTGATGTTACATGTATCAAGGCCAGGTTAAGCATTGTCTATTGACTTTCTTTCTTGAATTCACACTAATTGACTAGCATCCTCATTTAATTTTTACCCCTCAATTCCAAGAAATCAATTAATAATTTTTCATTCTGTTATCTAGCTGGGAGCCACTAGCATCTAACTACAAGCTAGATTTAGAAAAAGCAGAAGGAACCAGAGATCAAATTGTTAACACCCGCTGGATCATAGAACAAGCAAGGGAATTCCAGAAAAACATGTAGGTCTGCTTCATTGACTACAGTAAAGCCTTTGACTGTGTGGATCACAACAAACTATAGAAAATTCTTAAAGAGGTTGGAATACAATATCACCTTACCTGCCTCCTGATAAACCTGCATGCAGGCAACAAAGCAGCAGTCAGAACTGGACATGGAGCAATGGACTGGTTCAAAATCGGGAAAGGAGTATGCAAGACTGTATATTGTCATCCTGTTTCTTTAACTTATATGCAGAGAATATCATGCAAAGTGCTGGGTGGGATGAAGCCCAAGATGGAATCAAGATTGCCGTGAGAAATATCAATAACCTCAGCTGTGCAGATGACACCACCTTAATGACAAAAAGTGAAGAGGAACTAAGATGAAAGAGGAGAGTGAAAAAGTTGGCTTAAAACCCCATTCAAAAAACAAAAATCATGGCATCCAATCCCATCACTTTATGGCAAATTCATGGGGAAAAAGTGAAAAGAGTAACAGACTTTATTTTCTTGGGCTCCAAAGTCACTGTGGATGGTGACTTTTTTAGCCACAAAATTAACAGATGCTTGCTTCTTGGAGGAAAAGCCATGACAAACCTAGACAGCATATTAAAAAATCAGATATATCTCTTTGCCAGCAAAAATTATAGTTTTTCCAGTAGTCATGTATTGACGTGAGCGTTGGACCACACGTGAGAGTTGGATGAGTGCTAAAGAACTGATGATTTTGAACTGTGATGCTGGAGACGACTCTTGAGAGTCCCTTGGACAGCAAGGAGGTCAAATCAGTCAATCGTAAAAGAAATCAATTTTGAATATTCATTGGAAAGGCTATTTCTGAAGCCAAAGCTCCAATACTTTGACCAAGTGGTGGAAAGAGCTGACTCATTGGAAAAGACCCTGATGCTGGGAAAGATTGAAGGCAGGAGGAGAAAAGGATGACAGAGGATGAGATGGTTGGACTGGATCACTGTCTCAATGGAAATGAGTCTGAACAAACTTCAGGAAATAGTGAGGGACAGGCAAGCCTGGCAGGCCACAGTTCATGGGGTCACAAAGTGTTGGACACGATTTAGGGTCTGAACAACAACAAAAACAGCAACAGGATATGTCACCATCCCATAATTAAAATGTGAAGGTTCAGACACAAAAGAGTAAACATGTGATATATAAACTTTGAAAATTCAGGTGAAAGAGATTCCTGTCACTATACTAATTGTAAAGCTGAAAACCAAGGAGTACCCTTTAGACAGGAGGAATTTGGGAGGTAAAAATATGGCTAAATTTTACCATACCCAATTACTATCAATTTTAAAAGCTAGTATTGATAATTAGTGTTAGTCGCTCAGTCGTGTCTGACTCTGCAATTCCATAGACTGTAGCCCGCCAGGGTCCTCTGGTACAGGATTCTCCAGGCAAGAATACTGGAGTGGATTGCCAATCTTGTCTCTAGAGGATCTTCCTGACCCAGGGATTGAACCCAGGTCTCCTGTATTGCACACAGATTCTTTACTGTTTGAGCTATAGGGAAGACTATTATTTATATTTATATTTAAGGCTGCTTTTATTTTTACACTACTTTAGGTCACCCCACATGTCATCACTTGTATTATGTTGGCATAACTCATTTACATATGTTTTCTAATTCCACTATGGGTTTATGATTTGTGGATTATTCTAGCATTTCATTTGTTAATTTCTAAACTTACAAAGATAGTCTATTATTCTCTTAGATATTTCTCAATTTATGGACAAAGAATATATATCAGCATTTTGAAACTGCTTTTTTATATGAATGTTTTATTAGTTACTGAGAGATTGCTGCTGTTGTCGATTTGTCTCTTTTCCATGTTACTCTGTAAATTATTCAGTTATACACATTAAATTGTATTAAATTCTGACAGACTTGCTATATCATCTTGAGAATTTATTTTATTATCAACAAACTCGATGGATGTGAGTCTGAGTGAACTCCGAGAGATGGTGATGAACAGGGAGGCCTGGCGTGCTGCGATTCATGGGGTCGCAAAGAGTCGGACACGACTGAGCGACTGAACTGAACTGAACTGAATGGTTTCATTAGAGATTACAACATATTAAAGTATCTCAGAGTCATATTGATTGCAACCTTTTACTCTCTTTGCAAGCAGTGCACTGACCCTTCATTTCCTCCTCCATAAGAATATTCTATTACTTCTGGGTTTTAATTAAGTCTATATTTTAAATCCCACATGGGTTCCTATTGTTTTATAAAGTCAACATTTGTTTACTTGAAACACATTTACCTTCTATTTTCCTCCTGCATAAAAACATATTTCAGTATTTCCCTCAGGGTAGTTACAAACTCTCTGTCTGTCTTTTGTCTCTATCTTTTTACTCCTCTTTCTCTTAGCTACCTTCTTTATCCTCTCTCTTTTGCTTTTCATATACATTTTTTTTTACCATAACAAAAGGATATTGTTACTGTCAGTATGTTTTTCCAGTACATAGAAGATTTACATCATTATCTTCCTGTTTTGATTTATATCCCACCTTTGAATCATCTTTTTTATTCCCTGTTTCTGGCTTTTAAAATATATCTTTGTGGCTTTTGTTTTCTGCTGAAATAAAAATAATACATTAATCTTTTTTAATATAAATTTATTTATTTTAATTGGAGGTTAATTGCTTTACAATATTGTATTGGTTTTACACTCTACACATTCTATGGCTTTCTTGCATGTTTTGTTTTTATATCTTTTAACATCAATACCTCCAATCTTTGATTCCTTCTTCTTCAATCATATTCTCACAGGCATTTTGTTTCAACTGTGATATTACTCAAACTATATTCCTGAGGTCTCAGTCATTTTTGACCTTGGTTCTGCTTACCATAGAGATATTCATAGTGACAGTTAAATGCAATACCAGAGGAATCCATCATGCTTGCATCTTCCAGCCTTCTTATATTTACTTTACCAGCCAAAAGTAAGTCAAATGACTATAAGTCAAAATTTATCTTACGTGTCTTTCCATGGGATTATTCACTTAACTCCTAAGGATTGTTGTTTGGTCACTAAGTCTCATCCGACTCTGACCCCCATGGACTACACCCTTCTGGGCTTCCCTGTCCTTCACCATCATCTCCTGGAGTTTGCTCAGACTCACGTCCATTGAGTGATGTCATCCAGCCATCTCATCCCCTATCACCATGTTTCCTTTTGCCTTCAATCTTTCCCAGATAGTTTTTTTTTTTTTTTTTTTTCCCAATGAGTGTGCTCTTCACATCAGGTGGCAAGGTATTAGAGCTACAGCTTCAGCATTCATCCTTCTAGTGGATATTCAGGGCTGATTTCCTTTAGGATAGGATGGTGTGATCTTCTTGCTGTCCAAGGGACTCTCAAGAGTCTTCTCCAACACCACAGTTCAAAAGCATCAATTCTTTGGTACTCAGCCTTCTTTATGATCAACTTTCACATCCATACATGACTACTGGAAGAATCATAGCTTTGACTACATGGATCTTTGTCAGCAAAGTGATGTCAGCTTTTTAAGGTGCTGTCTAGGTTTGTCAAAGCTTTTCTTCCAAGGAGCAAGTGTCTTTTAATTTTATTGCTGGAGTTACAATCTGCAGTGGTTTTTGAGCACAGAAAATAAAATCTATCACTGTTTCCACTTTTTCCTCATTTTTTTGCCATAAAATGATGGGACCAGATGTCATAATCTTAGTTTTTTGAATGTTGAGTCTTAAGCTAGCTTTTTCACTCTCTCCTGTTTCACCTTCTGCAAGAGGCTCTTTAGTTGTTCACTTTCTACCATTAGAGTGGCATCACCTGCACATCTGAAATTGTTGATATTTCTCCTAACAATCTCAGTCCCAGTATGTGAGTCATCCAGTCCTGCATATTGCATAATGCATTCTGCATATAAGTTAAATAAGCAAAGTGACAAGGTACAGCCTTGACATACTTCTTTTTCAATTTTGAACCAGTCCATTGTTTCATGTCTGGTTCTGTTGGTTCTTGACCTGCATACAGGTTTCTCAGGAGGCAGGTAAGGTGGTTTCGTATTCCTATCTCTTTAATAACTTTCCATAGCTTGTTATGATCCACACAAAGGTTTTAGCATAGTCAATGACACCAAAGTATATTTTTTTTTTCTAGAATTCCCTGGCTTTTTCTGTAATCCAATCAGTGTTGGCAATTTGATCTCGGGTGCCTCTGCCTTGATATTTCTCCCAGCAATCTTGATTCTAGCTTGTGTTTCTTCCAGTCCAGCGTTTCTCATGATGTACTCTGCATAGAAGTTAAATAAGCAGGATGACAATATACAGCGTTGACATACTCCTTTTCCTATTTGGAACCAGTCTGTTGTTCCATGTCCAGTTCTAACTGTTGCTTCCTGACCTGCATACAGATTTCTCAAGAGGCAGGTTAGGTGGTCTGGTATTCCCATCTCTTTCAGAATTTTCCACAGTTTTCTCCCGGCAATCTTGATTCCAGCTTGTGTTTCTTCCAGCCCAGAGTTTCTCATGACGTACTCTGCATAGAAGTTAAATAAGCAGGGTGACAATATACAGCCTTGACGTACTCCTTTTCCTATTTGGAACCAGTCTGTTGGTCCATGTCCAGTCTACCTGTTGCTTCCTGACCTGCATACAGATTTCCCAAGAGGCAGGTCAGGTGGTCTGGTATTCCCATCTCTTTCAGAATTTTCCACAGTTTATTGTGATCCACACAGTCAAGGGCTTTGGCATAGTCAATAAAGCAGAAATAGATGTTTTTCTAGAACTCTCTTGTTTTTTCCATGATCCAGTGGATGTTGGCAATTTGATCTCTGGTTCCTCTGCCTTTTCTAAAACCAGCTTGAACATCAGGGAATTCACGGTTCACGTATTGCTGAAGCCTGGCTTGGAGAATTTTGAGCATTACTTTACTAGCATGTGAGATGAGTGCAATTGTGCGGTAGTTTGAGCATTCTTTGGCATTGCCTTTCTTTGGAATTGGAATGAAAACTGACCTTTTCCAGTCCTGTGGCCACTGCTGAGTTTTCCAAATGTGCTGGCATATTGAGTGCAGCACTTTCACAGCATCATCTTTCAGGATTTGAAACAGCTCAACTGCCTTATGACCCAGCAATCCCACTACTGGGCATACACACCGAGGAAACCAGAAATGAAAGAGACACAGGTACCCCAATGTTCATCGCAGCATTGTTTAGAATAGCCAGGACATGGAAGCAACCTAGATGCCCATCAGGTGAAACAGCTCAACTGCCTTATGACCCAGCAATCCCACTACTGGGCATACACACCGAGGAAACCAGAAATGAAAGAGACACAGGTACCCCAATGTTCATCGCAGCATTGTTTAGAATAGCCAGGACATGGAAGCAACCTAGATGCCCATCAGGAGATGAATGGATAAGAAAGCTATGGTACATATACACAATGGAGTATTACTCAGCCATTAAAAAGAATACATTTGAATCAGTTCTAATGAGGTGGATGAAACTGGAGCCTACTATACAGAGTTAAGTAAACCAGAAAGAAAAACACTAATACAGTATACTAATGCATATATATGGAATTTAGAAAGATGGTAATGATAACCCTGTATACGAGGCAGGAAAAGAGACACAGATGTATAGAACAGTCTTTTAGACTCTGTGGGAGGGGTAGAGGATGGGATGATTTGGGAGAATGGCATTGAAACATGTACAATATCATATATGAAACGAAATGCCAGTCTAGGTTCCATGCATGATACAGGATGCTTAAGGCTGGTGCACTGGGATGACCCAGAGGGATGGTACTGGGAGGGAGGTGGGAGGGGGGTTCAGGATGGGGAACACGTGTATACCCATGGCAGATTCATGTTGATGTAAGGCAAAACCAATACAATATTGGAGTAATTAACCTCTAATTAAAATAAATAAATTTATATTAAAATAATGGGAATAATAATCACATTCCCATAATTGCCTTGTTGAACTTGGAACAGATAATCTTAAAATTATTTTCACAAACTCTGTTCACACATGACACCATCCTTCTTTTGGAGGAGGATGGATAAGATCTCAAACAAGCCAAGCCAGCCAGCTACCATCCACCTGGGCTCCCTGGGCTCAGTGGGCTAGAATCTGAGGAGGGGAAGGGGAACAGGCACAGTGAAAAGAAAAGGGCCAATCAAGGAAGACT
This sequence comes from Cephalophus harveyi, assembly GCA_006410635.1. Lineage (NCBI taxonomy): Eukaryota > Metazoa > Chordata > Mammalia > Artiodactyla > Bovidae > Cephalophus > Cephalophus harveyi. The sequence goes on along the minus strand of SJYT01021641.1, from coordinate 62,484 downwards.
TGTCAGAAAATCAAACATGCACTGGCAGAAGGCCAGCTATGGAGAACATTCCAAGATCGTGGCCAGCAAGCCAGCTGCTGGCATGCAGTAGATGAGGTCCACCTGAGCTCCTCCTGTGTGGCCTGTTGTTTAGGACAGAGCTGATCAAACCCAAAGGTGGCAGAGATGCCAGAAGTACAGTGCACAAAAGATGAAAACCAAAGTTGAGCTGTTTTCTGAATGGAGATGCTTTCTGTGTGAGGCAGGCAGTGGGAGGCTGGGCGCCCCCACCCCATTTGAGAGCAGCGGGTGTGACCCTGGTGCTCTCCTGTGGGTCAGTGCACCCTGCCAAGCCTCCACCTCACGGTGTGCAGTGCAGGTGTATTGACGCTGCTGTTTGCCACACATGCTTATGAGAACTTCCGCACTCGACATACCCAGGGCTGTTGGAGCCAAGGACGGAAGGCGGCAGCTTGTGACCAGGCTGGCCTCTCACTGCCCCGACCTTCCAGATGCTGTGCTGGCTTAAGGGGGAGATCCACAAAGCCTATCAGTATATTCAGGGAGGTGGAAGCGGACATTAGGACATGAGATCTCTTCTTTATCAAATCATGAGCTGCAGGAATCTGTAACCTGGAGCCCCTGAAGGGCAGCGTCCCTGCCAACTCACAGGTGCAACGCAGACCTGCAGATGAGAGATGACTCTTGACAACAGGGCCCGACAGCCAGCGTCTGCAGTTGCTGAAGAAACACGCCCAACTCCTGACTCTGCATCAGTGCAAGGGACAGTGAGGTCCCTTGTTTTTCTAAGAGGACTGTCCTTGAGCTTCTATCTCTCCCCTGCCAGAACCGAGGGAAACTGGCTGAGGAACTCTGAGCAGCAGACTCCCTGCCTCTCTCCAGAGTCCAGTGAACCGTGACCCCCACGGGGCATCAGGCAGAGAGCCTTCAAGAAGCACAGCTCCTGCCAGAGCTGAGCCCAAAGTGAGGCTGTGTCAGGACAGCCAAGAGGAAAAAAAAAAAAAAGAAGCTGTTTTCCAAAGGGACTGCAGCCTCCGGACCAGGGACCTGGGCCCTGGGTCCCAGGCATGTAATTCTAAGCAACAGAATATGCTCTCTCTGGTGCAAAATCCCTGATGCTAGGGCAGAGCTGGTCCAGAGGACAGCCCGAAATTCCTCCCTCAGGGCACAAACCACCAGGAACCACTTGCACTGGCTCTTTATATTTTCAGAACTAGGACTGGAAAATCCAGCAGAGTCAAGGGGTATTCCTGGCCGCAACCAACGTGGGACTCTGGAGGGGACATTGCACCAGGTCCAGGTGGGGCCCTTGGATTGCTCTGGACTGAACTGTGCCTCTCAAAACTCACATGGCTGTATCACAAATAGAACCTTTAAGGAGGGGTAAAAGTTAAAAATGAGGTCATAAGAATTGGGCCGTGGGCACACAGAACCAACGTTCTCATAAAAGAGGCATGCTGCTGCTACTGCTAAGTCGCTTCAGTCGTGTCCGACTCTGTGCGACCCCATAGACGGCAGCCCACCAGGCTCCGCCGTCCCTGGGACTCTCTAGGCAAGAACACTGGAGTGGGTTGCCATTTCCTCCTCCAATGCATGAAAGTGAAAAGTGAAAGTGAAGTCACTGAGTCGTGTCCTACTCTCAGTGACCCCATGGACTGCAGCCCACCAGACTCCTCCGTCCATGGGATTTTCCAGGCAAGAGTACTGGAGTGGGGTGCCATTGCCTTCTCCTAAAGAGGCATAGACACCAGAGATTTCTTTGCCTCTTGAGCACACTGGGGAAGGAAGCCGTCTGTGAGCCAGCAGAAGAGTCCGCACCAGAAACCACATCTTGGCAGCACTGATTGGGACTCCCTCGCCTCAGAACTGGGAGAGAGAATTTTCCCTTGTTAAGCCCCGGTCTACAGCATTTTGCTTCAGTCCTGAGATGACTAAGATGAGGATTGGGAAGATCTCTGGGTACATACGACACCCAGCTGATGCTGTGACTTTCTAGACAAAACTTCAGCGATGCTGAGCTACCCATGCTGAAGGACAGGCCTGCTATCCGGCTCTGGAGGCTGCGTCTGCTTGGAGCTCTGCTGCCCTGATGACCAGCATGGCTGAGCTATGGGGCCTGTACACCCAAAGCCTAGACTTTGGCCAGGAGCTCCATTTCCTCACTGAGGAGGTCAGAGTTGCTGTATAACCTTGAAGAAAATTAGGAGTCAGGCAAAGTCCTAGCTCAGGCATCCCTGGTCAACTGGCCTCACAATTTGGGCATCAAGGGGGCACAGAATTAAGCAGGCCTTCAGATTCCAGAAGCTTCAGCAGCATCTGAGGCTGGGTAGCAGGGACCTCCTTCTGATGACCAGTCAGCAGAGCAGCCACCCTGGACAAGTATGTGGAAGACAGCTTCCTTGGACTCCAAGTCCTAGGAGAGTAGGGTCATGTTGGCTCTGCTCACCTTCAGCCTGTGCTGAGAATGGACAGAGGTGCCCAGAAAAGCAGCTGTTTCCCGGGGGGAAACACGAGACCATAGAGCACCCCCCCATCCAGGTGCTTCTGAGCACCAGAGTAATCTACCCTGGGTACTCAGCTCAGTTTTCCCATCCTGGGGCTCTCTTCCCAGGCCCTGAGAGTGAAAGAAACTCCCTGCTTCAGCTCTACCCTCACTTCACAGCACAACCATCCATTAGGGAGAGAGGATGAGCAGCAGGTGAAATCCATTGTGCAGCCAGGAATCTGCTGGCCCTTCCCCACCATAATATTACTGAAAGTGGGGTCCAGCTGCTTGCCATTCAAAAGCCAATGCTCAAGAAGCAAAGTTAGTGGAAAGTTTGCTTTATTCCAGAGGCCAACAACTGTTGGGGAGAGCAGGCTAGTGTCCAAAAGCCACCTCCCCCACCAACCATCAGTGGGCAAGAGCTTTTATAGATAGAGGGAGAGGGTTATATGTGGAAACAGCACATCAGCTCTGATAGTCATCTGGAAATTGGTCAGTGGTGTCTGATCAGCGTCATCTTGACTGTTTCAAGTACACCTAATCTTCAGCTCCAGAGTTAGTTTTTCCCCATTTCCTTGAGGCCAGATTGTAGCAGCTTATGTCATAGCTAAAGTATGGTCATCGAATAGTTAATTTCTTTCACTTGGTGGGGATTTCCATATATATAAGACAGCTCATAAGACATGACTCAGAATATTATCTACAGCCCTTGGGGAGGAGCTAAAAGTCCTTGATTTTGCTGAATGACTAAACTATTATTTGGTCTCATTTGGCTGTTTTTTCATTTGTTTCTGCACATTCTCATTTCTCTGATTCGACTTATTCTTTGGCTGAAGTTTTTCTACAGACAAAAGGAAGCTGGAGGACATGATGGAGAAGAATCATAGAGTTGCTTTCTTTCAATAACCATCAGCACCAGGGTTGCAGGGAGGAGAGGCTCCCATGTCCAGTGATCCCAGCACATTTCTGGAGTCTTTTTGCTTTCTCACTTCCCTAGGAGGTTATTTTACAACTTCTCCTGGCTTAAATACCCCACGCCCTTCCTCCCACTCCTCACTCCAGCCACAGCATCGCCTTCTAATTCCCTGAGGACACAGAGGCAATGACTTCCCAGCCTATCTGCTAAACTCTTTGCGCCAAGAACCACCTGCTCCCTGTTCTCCCCATGGCGGTTGGTGAGCTGTCCTTTCTCCTTCTAAAGCACCCCTGCCCTCCATTTGTGCTTGAGACCTCAACCCCTCGTGTCAGCTCAAGGATTTTTCTCATATGATTTTCTCCTCTCTAGCATCAGCAATTAACCCTTATCTCCTGGGTTATTGGACTTCCCTGGTGGCTCAGACAGTAAAGCATCAGTCTACAATGCGGGAGACCTGGGTTCGAACCCTGGGTCGGGAAGATCCCCTGGAGAAGGAAATGGCAATCCACTCCAGTACTATTGCCTGGAAAATCCCATGGACAGAGGATAGGCTACAGTCCATGGGGTCACAAAGAGTCGGACACAACTGAGCGACTTTCCTTCCTTCCTTCCTGGGTTATCATCATGAATGTACAGCATGTTCTAGAATCTTCCACTTTTTAAAAAGTCCTCTCTAGAACCCATGTTCCCCCTTGAACTGCTTCTTCCCGCAGTGCTGGCCCCTCACCCTCCACACTGGGCCTCTTTCTTCATCTGTAGCTGCTCCAGGCCATCTAGTCTGTCCCATGTCTGTAATGACTGCAAAATCCTCATGCTTAGTAAATGTCTATTTCCAGCCCCAACGTGTTCCCTGAGATCCAAACTCAAATATCTCAGTGCTTACTCAGATGTCTAGTAGGTATCTGAAAATTAACACCATCAGAACAAAACTCTTCCCAACTCCCTTCAAACTTGCAGAACCCGATGCCAGTAAATGGTATCGATATTGCTACCACTTTCAAATCAAAACCCCAGGAATCCTCACTAAGTCCTCTTTCCCACATACTCTGGGATTCATCAGTGGGTCATACTCACTACTTCATGAATTTGGAATCCATTCCCTACCTACCAGGGCCTGCCAGCCCCCAAGGCCCAGCTCGGGGCTCCTCTCTAAGCTCTTGCCCTGCTAGCTGCCAGCCCATGGGTGTCGAAGCCCCAGGGGCAGGACAATGGGTGAAGGATAAGCAGAGACCAGGCACATGCCCCCCAGCTGGCACACTCAGGGCCAGGGCCACGGTGATGGTCATTATTTGTCTTAAATCACAAGACAGTAAGTAGAAGAGGCAGGATTTGAACCTAGAAAATCTGGCTCCAAAGTCTGGGCTGTGAAATACAGATGAGGACTGCACATGAAGAATGTCCAGCCCACCCAAAGAATTGCCCAGCTGACCTGTAAACTTTCATTCTAGTTATGGAGAGAGTGAGACGTATCCAGCCCCTCACTCCCCACTCACACATTGCCACAGTTTTATGCCATACGCGGTTGTAGACCATCTTGAAACCATTTTTTCAGTCTTTAAAAATGTTCTCCTCCAGGGATGAGAGTTTGAGTTAAAGATCTGTGCCCAGGAAAGTGTTGGGCAGCTGGTGCAGTAGGGTTGAGGAAGATGGCAGCGTCCAGGGAAGGAGCAATGTACAAAGAGGCAGTCCCTGAACTAACCTGGGGTCCTTTCCTGGACTGCAGGGTTCTCCTTGGGTCCTGGCTCATGGGAGGCCCAGATGGATCAGAAACTTAGTGCCGACCCTGAACAGACCATAAGTTCCCACTGTGATCATCAGAATCACTTTGGAATACTGAAAATACAGATTCCTAGACCTGAATGAAACAAAGTACCTCAGGTGACATCTGAGAATCTTTACTTTTAGAAGCTTCTCAGATTATCTCATCTAGGTTTGAGAGCCACTGGGGCAGAGAGGAAGAAGAAAGAGGGGTTTGGGGCCTGGTCAGTTTTCAGGCTGACTGACAGTGACTCCCGTGGTCTAATGTTCCCACCCTGGGGCACCTCCTGTTGTGATCAGGCCTAAGCTGGGTAGCCAAAAGCTCAGTTCAATTCAGTAGCTCAGCCATGTCCCATTCTTTGTGAACCCATGGACTGCAGCATGCCAGGCTTCCCTGTCCATCACAACTCCCAGAGCTTACTCAAACTCATGTCCATCAAGTTGATGATGTCATCCAACCATTCATCCTCTGTCGTTCCCTTCTCCTCCTGCCTTCCATCTTTCCCAGCATCAGGATCTTTTCCAATGAGTCAGTTCTTTGTATCAGGTGGCCAAAGTGTTGAAACTTCAGCATCAGTTCTTCCAATTAATATTCAGGACTGATTTCCTTTAGGATTAACTGGTTTGATCTCCTTGCAGTCCAAGGGACTCTCAAGAGTCTTCTCCAACACCACAGTTTGAAAGCATCAATTCTTTGGCACTCATCCTTCTATATGGTCCAACTCTCACACCCATACACGACTACTGGAAAAACCATAGCATTGACTAGATTGACCTTCCTCAGCAAAGTAATATCTCTGCTTTTTACTATGCTGTCTAGGTTGGTCAGAGCTTTTCCTCCAAGGAGCAAGTGTCTTTTAATTTCATGGCTGCGGTCACCATCTGCAGTGATTTTGGAGCCCCCAAAAATAAAATCTGTCACTGTTTCCATTGTTTCCCCGTTTATTTCCCATGAATTGATGGGACTGAATGCCATGATCTTTATTTTTTGAATGTTGACTTTTAAGTCAGCTTTTTCATTCTCCTCTTTCACTTTCATCAAGAAGCTCTTTAGTTCCTCTTGACTTTCTGCCACTAAGGGTGGTGTCATTGCATATCTGAGGTTATTGAAATTTCTCCCACGAATCTTGATTCCAGCCTGTGCTTCATCCAGCCAAGCATTTCACATGATATACTCTGCATATAAGTTAAATAAGCAAAGTGACAATATACAGCCTTGACTTACTCCTTGTCCTATTTGGAACCAGTCCACTGTTCCATGTCCAGTTCTATCTGTTGCTTCTTGAACTGCATACGGTTTTCTCAGGAGCCAGGAGAGGTGGTCTGGTATCCCCATCTCTTTAAGAATTTTCCACAGTTTATTGTGATCTACATAGTCAAAGGCTTTGGCATCGTCAATAAAGGAGAAGTAGATGTTTTTCTGGAGCTCTCTTGCTTTTTCTATGATTCTATGGATGTTGGCAATTTGATCTCTGGTTCCTCTGCCTTTTCTAAAACCAGCTTGAACATCTGGAAGTTCTCAGTTCATGCACTGTTGAAGCCTCGCTTGGAGACTTTTGAGCATTACTTTGCTAGCATGTGAGATGAGTAGCCAAAGATAGTGTAAATGATGTGTGGTTTGAGGCTGGTAACAAAAGACATCACAGTTTTTCTCCTCACTCTCTGGAGGTTATTGCTCTGACACATCACATCATAAGGAGACTCAAGCAACCCTACAAAGGGGTCACCATGGAGAGAAGCCCAGGCCTCCTGCCAACTGTGAGTGCCAACTCAGCAGCCACGTGGGCACCCCATTTTGGAAATGCATCCCTAGCCCCAGTCAGGCCTTCCTGACACATTCACTCTTCACGAAAGTCTCCAAGTCAGATCTACCCAGCTGAGCCTCTCCTGAATTCTTGACCCACAAAAAAGCATGAAATGATAAATGTTTATTGCTGTTTTAACCTGCTGAGTCTTAGAGTGACTTGTTAGGCAGAAAGAGAAAATTAATATGCCTGAAATGATCAGGATATTTTGTGAAATAAATTGGACTCTGAGGTCTCATTGCAAAAAAAAAGAGAGAGAGAGAAGGCAGGGGAACTTGATTAAAGAGTAATCTAGATCAGGAATGATATATTTCACTAAAAGTCAAACAGAGAAGAATAAACGTATCCCTGGGCCCAAATTATCCTGCTTCCCTGGTGAGAGTAACAGTGCTCCTCCAGGATCTGGTCCAAAGCCGGGGGTGAGCTGGCATCATGATCTTTGTGATAAGCTGTCCTGGAACCTCACTGACTCTGCTCATGGGTCTCAAGCTGCTTTGCATGTTAAAAATGCCTGAGGAGTTTTAAAATATATTGATTCCTGGGCCACATTCCCAAAGATTCTGATTTAACTGATCTGAGCTGTAGCCTGGGCGTGGGGAATAGAAGAATCTTTCTAGGTGACTCTGATATGCAGCTCTGGTTGCGTTCGACTGTTATGGATAAAGTGCTTCAGTAACTTGCTAGAGCTGGGCTAAATATATGTGCAGTGAGGGTGGGCAGAAACCTGGCCCTTTGTTCTAACACTGCAACTATGCAAACTAAAGTCAGAGTCTTCTTAAGGGCAATATGTATATTTTTTAATATGTTTGGGATTTGGTTGGGTATATGTGTTTTCGTTTGTTTTGTTATTTGTGTGTGTGTGTGTGTTTTTTTTTTTTTTTTGTCTTCCAGCACTGTGTGTCTCACAGGATATTAGCTCCTCAACCAAGAATTGAACCCTGGCCCTCAGCAGTGAAAGGGCAGAGTCCTAAACCCTGTACTGCTAGGGAATTCCCATGAAGGGCAGTAATTGAATAACCAGTGCATATTGCTGCTCTGATTATCTATAGCTGTGTGGCATAAACCACAATAACTGTTTACGGTAACTGTCACACTTGGTCTGGGGTTGATTGGACTCAGCCGGGTGGTGCTTACTTGAACCCTCATGTGGTTACAGTGAGGCGGTGGCTGGGCTAGAGTCCTCTCCAAGGCTGCTTCAGCTGGCTAGCAGCTGCTTCAACCAACTATCAGCTGAATCTAGTATGAGGATGTTGGCTGAACATTTACATGCAGACATCCCATGTGGCCTGGACCTCCTCACAGCATGGTAGCTGGTCCCAAAAGTAAGCATTGCAAAAGAAACCATCAGAAGCCATGGGACCATTTCTAAGCCTGCCTTGAAAGTTATGCAGCATCACCACATTTTTTTTTTTTTTTACTGAAGTCCACAGTTGATTCACAGTATTGTGCCAGTCTCTGCTGTATAGCAATGTGGCTCAGTTATACACATATATGTATTCTTTCATTATATTTTTTCCCATTATGGTTTATCACAGGTTATTGACTATAGTTCCCTGTACACTATGACCTTGTTTATCCATTCTAAATGTAATGGTTTGTATTTACCGACTCCAAATCCCCAATTCATCCCTCTCCACCCCCTGCCCCTGCTCTTGTTGTTGTTCAGTCATTCAATTGTGTCTGACTTTCTGCGACCCCATGGACTAGAGCACACCAAGCTTCCCTGTCCTTCACCATCTCCTGGAGCTTACTCAAATTCATCTTTGAGTCTGTAATGCAATCTAAACATCTCGTCCTCTGTCATCCACCTTCAATCTTTCCCAGCATCAGGGTCTTTTCCAATGAGTCAGCTCTTTGCATCAAGGGCCAGAATATTGGGTCTTCAGCCTTAGCATCAGTCCCTCCAATGAATATTCAGGATTGACTTACTTTAGGATTGACCAGTTTGATCTCCTTCAAGTCCAAGGGACTCTCAAGAGTCTTCTTCAACACCACAGTTCAAAAGCATCAGTTCTTTGGTGCTCAGCCTTTTTATGGTCCATTTTATGGTCCAACTCAAACATCCATACATGACTACTGGAAAAACCATAGCTTGACTAGATGGACCTTTGTCAGCAAAGTAATGCCTCTGCTTTTAATATGCTGTCTACGTGTGTCATAGCTTTTCTTCCAAGTATCTTTTAATTTCATGGCTGCAGTCACCTTCCACAGTGATTTTGGAGCCAAAGAAAATAAAGTCTGTCACTGTTCCCACTGTTTCCCCATCTATTTCCCATGAAGTGATGGGACCGGATGCCATGATCTTAGTTTTCTGAATGTTGAGCTTGAAGCCAACTTTTTCACTCTCCTCTTTCACTTTCATCAAGAGGCTTTTGAGTTTCTCTTCACTTTCTGCCATAAGGGTGGTGTCATCTGCATATCTGAGGTTATTGATTTTCTCCCAGCAATCTTGATTCCAGCTTGTGCTTCTTCCAGTCCAGCGTTTCTCATGATGTACTCTGCATATAAGTTAAATAAGCAGGGTGACAATATACAGCCTTGACATACTCCTTTTCCTATTTGGAACCAGTCTGTTGTTCCATGTCCAGCTCTAACTGTTGCTTTCTGACCTGCATATAGGTTTCTCAAGAGGCAGGTCAGGTGGTCTGGTAGTCCCATCTCTTTCAGATTTTCCACAGTTTATTGTGATCCACACAGTCAAAGGCTTTGGCATAGTCAATAAAGCAGAAATAGATATTTTTCTGGAACTCTCTTGCTTTTTCCATGATCCAGCAGATATTGGCAATTTGATCTCTGGTTCCTCTGCCTTTTCTAAAACCAGCTTGAACATCTGGAAGTTCACGGTCCACGTATTGCTGAAGCCTAGCTTGGAGAATTTTGAACATTACTAGCGTGTGAGATGAGTGCAATTGTGAGGTAGTTTCAGCATTTTTGGCATTTCCTTTCTTTGGGATTGGAATGAAAACTGACCTTTTCTAGTCCCGTGACCATTGCTTAATTTCCAAATTTGCTGGCATATTGAGTGCAGCACTTTCACAGCATCATCTTCCAGGATTTGAAATAGCTCAACTGGAATTTGATCACCTCCAGTAGCTTTGTTTGTAGTGATGCTTTCTAAGGCCCACTTGACTTCACATTCCAGGATGTCTGGCTCTAGGTGAGTGATCATACCATCGTGATTATCTGGGTCGTGAAGATCCTTTTGGTACAGTTCTTCTGTGTATTCTTGCCACCTCTTCTTAATATCTTCTGCTTCTGTTAGATCCATACCATTTCTGTCCTTTGTCAAGTTCATCTTTGCATGAGATGTTCCCTTGGTATCTCTAATTTTCTTGAAGAGATCTCTAGTCTTTCCCAATCTGTTGTCTACATGTGTATAAGAGACAGGTGTATTCTTGCCACCTCTTCTTAATATCTTCTGCTTCTGTTAGATCCATACCATTTCTGTCCTTTGTCAAGTTCATCTTTGCATGAGATGTTCCCTTGGTATCTCTAATTTTCTTGAAGAGATCTCTAGTCTTTCCCAATCTGTTGTTTTTCTCTATTTCTTTGCATTGATTGCTGAGGAAGGCCCTCTTATCTCTCTTTGCTATTCTTTGGAAGTCTGCATTCACATGCTTATATCTTTCCTTTTCTCCTTGGCTTTTCTCTTCTCTTCTTTTCACAGCTATTTGTAAGGCCTCCCCAGACAGCCATTTTGCTTTTTTGCTTTTCTTTTCCATGGGGATGATCTTGATCCCTGTCTCCTGTACAATGTCATGAACCTCTGCCCATAGTTCATCAAGCACTCTGTCTATCAGATCTAGTCCCTTAAATCTATATCTCTCACTTCCACTGTATAATCATAAGGGATTTGATTTAGGTCATACTTGAATGGCCTAGCGGTTTTCCCTCCTTTCTTCAATTTAAGTCTGAATTTGGCAATAAGGAGTTCATAATCTGAGTCACAGTCATCTCCTGGTCTTGTTTTTGCTGTCTGATAGAGCTTCTGCAAAGAATATAATCAATCTGAATTTGGTGTTAACACAAGTCTTCTCTTGTGTTGATGGAAGAGGGTGTTTGCTATGACCAGTGCGTTCTCTTTGCAAAACTCTATTAGCATTTGCCCTGCTTCATTCCGTTACCCAAGGCCAAATTTGCCTGTTACCCCCGGTGTTTCTTGACTTCCTACTTTTGCATTCCAGTCCCCTATAATGAAAAGGACATCTTTTTTGGGTGTTAGTTCTAAAAGGTCTTGTAGGTCTTCATAGAACCATTCAACTTCAACTTCTTCAGCGTTACTGGTTGGGGCATAGACTTGGATTACTGTGATATTGAATGGTTTGCCTTGGAAATGAACAGAGATCATTCTGTCGTTTTTGAGATTGCATCCAAGTACTGCATTTCAGACTCTTTTGTTGACCATGATGGCTACTCCATTTCCTCTAAGGGATTCCTGCCCACAGTAGTAGATATAATGGTCATCTGAGTTAAATTCACCCATTCCTGTCCATTTTAGTTCGCTGATTCCTAGAATGTCGACGTTCACTCTTGCCATCTCCTGTTTGACCATTTCCAATTTGCCTTGATTCATGGAGCTAACATTCCAGGTTCCTATGCAATATCGCTCCTTACAGTGTCAGACCTTGCTTCTATCACCAGTCACATCTACAACTGGGTATTGTTTTTGCTTTGGCTCCATCCCTTCATTCTTTCTGGAGTTATTTCTCCATTGATCTCCAGTAGCATTTTGGGCACCTACCGACCTGGGGAGTTTCTCCTTCAGTATCCTATTATTTTGCCTTTTCATATCCTATTATTTTGCCTTTTCATTTTGCCTTTCATGGGGTTCTCAAGGCAAGAATACTGAAGTGGTTTGCCATTCCCTTCTCCAGTGGACCACATTCTGTCAGAACTCTCCACCATGACCCGCCTGTCTTGGATGGTCCCACAAGGCATGGCTTAGTTAGACATTTCATTGTCTAACTCAATGCTGTGTTCCATGTGATCAGATTGACTAGTTTTCTGTGATTATGGTTTCAGTGTGTCTGCCCTCTGATGCCCTCTTGCAACCATTAAGAATGCTTAAAAATACAAATGTCTAATAAAAATTGTGTGTAAATGGTTTGGAAAAATGAAATGTGGATGAGAATGATAATTATTCCTTATGAGACAGGGAGGTTTTAAATTTACTTTCTGAAGTGAGAGCCCTAAAGGGTCACCAATGCCATTTAGTGAGTAAGCAGTTTCAGCACTTTCACTTGTCATCATCAGTTCAGTCGCTCAGTTGTATCCAACTCTTTATGACCCCATGAACTCCAGCACACCAGGCCTCCCTGTCCATCACCAACTCCCAGAGTTTACTCAAACTCATGTTCATTGAGTCAGTGATGCCATCCAGCCATCTCATACTCTGTCATCCTCTTTTTCTCCTGCCTTCAATCTTTCCTAATCTCAGGGTATTTTTAAATGAATCAGATCTTCACCTCAGGTGGTCAAAGTATTGGAGTTTCAGCTTCAACATCAGTCCTTCCAAAGGACACCCAGGACTGATCTCCTTTAGGATGGACTGGTTGGTTCTCCTTGCAGTCCAAGAGACTCTCAAGAGTCTTCTCCAACACCACAGTCAAAAGCATCAATTCTTTGGTGATCAGCTTTCTTTATAGTCCAACTCTCACATCCATCCATGACTACTGGAAAAACCATAGCTTTGACTAGACGGACCTTTGTTGGCAAAGTAACATCTCTGCTTTTTAATATGTTGTCTAGGTTGGTCATAACTTTTCTCCCAAGGAGCAAGTGTCTTTTAATTTCATGGCAGCAGTCACCATCTGCAGTGATTTTGGAGTCCCAAAATATAAAGTCAGCCACTGTTTCCACTGTTTCTACGTCTATTTGCCATAAAGTGATGGGGCTGTATGCTATGATCTTAGTTTTCTGAATGTTGAGCTTTAATCCAACTTTTTCACTCTCCCCTTTCACTTTCATCAAGAAGCTCTTTAGTTCTTCTTCACTTTCTGCCATAAGGGTGGTGTCATCAGCATATCTGAGGTTATTGATATTTCTCCCATCAGTCTTGATTCCAGCTTGTGTTTCACCCAGTCCAGCATTTCTCATGATGCTTATAAGTTAAATAAGCAGGATGACAATATACAGCCTTGACATACTCCTTTTCCTATTTGGAACCAGTCTGTTGTTCCATGTCCAGTTCTAACTGTTGTTTCCTGAACTGCAATACAGATTTCTAAAGAGGCAGATCAGGCTGTCTGGTATTCCCATCTCTTTCCGAATTTTCCACAGTTTATTATGATCACAGAGTCAAAGGTTTGGCATAGTCAATAAAACGGAAATAGATTGTTTTTTTTTTTTTTTTCTGAAACTCCCTTATTTTTTCTATGATCCAACAGATGTTGGCAATTTGATCTCTGATTTATCTGCCTTTTCTAAATCCAGCTTGAACATCTAGAGTTCACAGTTCACATATTGCTGAAGTCTGGCTTGGAGAATTTTGAGCATTACTTTACTAGCGTGTGAGATGGTTGCAACTGTGCAGTAGTTTGAGCATTCTTTGGCATTGCCTTTCTTTGGGATTGGAAAGACCCTGATGCAGGGAAAGATTGAAGGCAAAAGGAGAAGATGGCAGAGGATGAGATGGTTAGATAGCATAACCAACTCAACGGGCATGAACTTGAGGAAACTCTTGGAGATAGTGGAGGACAGGGAAGCCAGGCATGCTGCAGCCCATGGGGTTGCAAAGAGATGGACATGACTTGGCACTGGACAACAACACCCAAGGCTAGCTAATGTTTCAATGCAATCCCTATCAAAATATCAATGGCAGTTTTCATAAAACTAGAACAAACCATTCTAAAAAATAGTCTGGACCCACAAAAGACCCTGAATAACCAAAACAATCCTGAGAAAAAGAAGCGAGCTGAAGGAATCACACTCCCTGGCTTCGATTATACTATTAATACAAACTAATCAAAACAGTATGGTACTGGCATAAAAACAGAGACATGGATCCATGAAACAGAACGGGGAGCCCAGAAATAAGCTCATACACATATAGTCAGTTAATTCATGACAGAGGAAATAAGAATATATAGGGGGCAAAAGGCACTCTCTTCAAGTAATAATGCTGGCAAAACTGAACAACTGCATTTTTTAAAAATGAAATTAGAACCTTCTCTCACATCATAAACAAAAATAATCTCAAAATGGATTAAAGACCTAAATGTAAGACCTGAAACCATAAAACACCTAGAAGAGAACAGATGTGGAATACTCTTTGAAATAAATCATAGCAATATTTTTCACATTCTTATCCTAGGGTAAAAGAAATAAAAGCAAAAATAAATAAATGGGATCTGCTGCCACTGCTGCTAAGTCGCTTCAGTCGTGTCTGACTCTGTGTGACCCCATAGATGGCAGCCCACCAGGCTCCTCCATCCCGGGGATTCTCCAGGCAAGAACACTGGAGTGGGTTGCCATTTCCTTCTCCAAGGCATGAAAGTGAAAATTGAAAGTGAAATCGCTCAGTTGTGTCTGACTCTCAGCAACTCCATGGACTGCATCCTACAGGTTCCTCCATCCATGAGAGTTTCCAGGCAAGAGTACTGGAGTGGGTTCCCATGGCCTTCTCCAGCATGGGATCTAATTAAACATAAAAGCTCTTGCAGAGCAAAGGAAACCATAACAAATGAAAAAAACAACCTACAGAATGAGAGAAAATGTTTGCAAATGATATGACCAACAAGGAGTTAATATCCAACATATAAACAGCTCATACAACTCAGTATCAATAAAAAAAAATAAACAACTCAATTAAAAGATGAGCAGAAGACCTAAATAGAAATGTTTCCAAAGAAGGTATACAGATGGCTAACAGACACATGAAAAGTGCCCAACACCCTATTTATTAAAGAAATGCAAATCAAAACCACTATGATATATCGTGTCACACATGTCAAGAGTGGCCATCATCAAAAGGAACACAAATAGCAAATGTTTCCAAGGATGTGGAGAAAATGGATTCCTCATTCATTGTTAGTGAGAATGTAAACTGGTGTAGCCACTGTGGAAAACAGTAGAGAGGTTTCTCAAAAAAAAAAACCTAAAAATACAACTACCATATGAATCAGAAACCCAGAAATTCCACTCCTGTCAAACAAACAAAAAACATCTTCATGACCCAGATAACCATGATGGTATGATCACTCACCTAGACCCAGACATCCTGGAGTGTGAAGTCAAGTAGGCCTTAGGAAGCATCACTACGAACAAAGCTAGTGGAGGTTTTCAAATCCTAAAAGATGATGCTATGAAAGTGCTACACTCAATATGCCAGTTGCTGCTGCTGCTGCTAAGTCGCTTCAGTCGTGTCCGACTCTGTGCGACCCCACGACGGCAGCCCATTGGGCTCCGCCATCGCTGGGATCCTCCAGGCAAGAACACTGGAGTGGGTTGCCATTTCCTTCTCCAATGCATGAAAGTGAAAAGTGAAAGTGAAGTCGCTCAGTCGCATCTGACTCAGCGGTCCCATGGACTGCAGTCCACCAGGCTCCTCCGTCCATGGGAGTTTCCAGGCCAGTAGATTTGGTAAACTCAGCTGTGGCCACAGGACTGGAAAAGGTCAGTTTTCAATCCAATCTTTGGAGAAGGGAAATGCCAAAGAATGTTCAAACTACCACACAATTCCACTCATCTCACACACTAGAAAAGTAATGCTCAAAATTCTCCAAGCCAGGCTTTAACAGCACACGAACTGTGAACTTTCAGATGTTCAAGCTGGATTTAGAAAAGGCAGAGGAACCAGAGATCAAGTTGCCATCATCCTTTGGATCATAGAAAAAGCAGGAGTTCCAGAAAAAAATATACTTCTGCTTTATTGACTATGCCAAAGCCCTTGATTGTGTGAATCACAACAAACTGTGGAAAATTCTTCAAGAGATGGGAATACCAGACCATACCAGCTTACCTGCCTCCTGAGATATCTGTATGCCAATCAAGAAGCAACAGCTAGAACTGGACATAGAACAATAGACTGGTTCCAAACAGGAAAAGGAGTACGTCAAGGCTGTATATTGTCACCCTGCTTATTTAATTTATATGCAGAGTACATCATGTGAAATGCTGAGCTGGATGAAGCACAAGCTGAAATCAAGATTGCCAGGAGAAATATCAATAGCCTCAGATACACAGATGACACCACCCTTATGGCAGAAAGGAAAGAGGAACTAAAGAGCCTCTTGATGAAACTAAAAGAGGAGAATGAAAAAATTGACTTAAAACTCAACATTCAGAAAACTAAGATCATGGCATACTGTCCCATCACTTCATGGCAGCTAGATAGGGAAACAGTGGAAACAGTGAGAGACTCTATTTTTGGAGGCTCCAAAATCACTGTAGATGATGACTGCAGCCATGAAATTAAAAGTTGCTCCTTGGAAGAAAAGCTTTGACCAACCTAGACAGCACGTTAAAAAGTAGAGACATTACTTTGCAAACAAAGGTCCATCTAGTCAAAGCTATGGCTTTTCCAATAGTCATGTATGGGTATGGGAGGAGTTGGACGATAAAGAAAGCTGAGCACCAAAGAACTGATGCTTTTGAACTGTGGTGTTGGAGAAGACTCTTGAGAGTCCCTTGGACTGCAAGGAGATCCAACCAGTTCATCCTAAAGGAAATCAGTCCTGGGTGTTCATTGGAAGGACTGATGCTGAAGCTGAAACTGCAATACTTTGGCCACCTGTTGCAAAGAACTGACACATTTGAAAAGACCCTGATGCTGGGCAAGATTGAGAACAGGAGGAGAAGAGGGTGGCAGAGGATGAGATGATTGGATGGCATCAGTGACTCAATGGACATGAGTTTTAGCAAACTCCAGAAAATTGTGAAGGACAGGAAAGCCTGAGATGATGCAGTCCATGGGGTCACAAAGATTCGGACATGATTGAGCAACTGAACTGCCACAGCAGACTGGATGATTTCCATTGTCTTATCTTCAGGTTTTCTAATCCATTCCTCTGCCCACTCAAGTATGCCTTTTAATCCATGTAGGGATTTTTTTAATTCAAGTATTGTAATTTTCATTTCCAGAATTTGTTTTTGATTTCTTTTAATTTTCTATTCCTTTGCTAATATTTCCATTTTGTTCACACATAGTGTTTCTTCTTAGTTTCTCCATATCTTCCTTTAGTTCTTCAATCATGTTTCAGACAATTGTTTTAAATTCTTTAATATGTATGCCATTAAATCTTTTCCATGGACAATTTCTACAGATTCTTTTTTCTCCTTGAATAAGTCATACTTTCCCTTTTCTTTGTGTGCCTTGTGATTTTTTGTTGAATACTGGACATTTGAATCTATCAATGTGGTTACTCATGAAATCAGAATCTTCCCCTTTCCCTGGTTTGCAGGGGTTTATTATTGTTTACTGTTTCAGTTTTCATTGTTGTTATAGGCTGGCTCTGTGTCAGTAATAGCCTTAAGTGTAAACTTAAGTCTTCTCAGATATTTTCTGAACCTATGCCTTAACCAAAGCATGCCTGTGCATGCTTAGGCACTCAGTCAGACTGTGCAACCTCATGGACTGTAGCCCGCCTTGCTCCTCTGTCAATGGGATTTTTCAGGCAAGAGTACTAGAGGGGGTTGCCGTTTCCTCCTCCAGAGGATCCTCCCAACCCAGGGATTGAACCTGCATCTCCTGTGTCTCCTGCATTGTAGACAGATTCTTTACCGCTGAGCCATCAGGGAAGCATGCATGATGACTTTCTAATTTCTGCTCTCTATATGGTTGCTTTTGAATGTCTTCATCTTCAATGTCTGGCTGACAAAAGAGGGGAGGGAAGGAGGAAAATGAAGGGAAGGAAAATGATACCAAACTTTTAAATTCCCTGGAAGTCACTTCAGCCAGAGTGAGAGGGACTAGCAACAATTAGGGAATGCGCAGTGACAACGGTGATACCCCTTGGTCTGAATCTCTGTGGAACCATTGTCTGTGATAAGAGTACAGATCCCTGATATTTGGAAAATGGGGTCCTTTTTGTCCGCTCTTGCGCCTGCAAGCTGGGTCAAGCTGCTCCAGGAGAATGTGCACAGTTGCCTGTCATATGGCTGAGGAGTGGGGAGTGAATATTGTGCTAAGAGCTGAGATTGACCAAAATTAACTACACATTACAAGTGTAGTTAATTTCCCTGGAGGTTCAAGCCTTCAATAGACTCTAGAGTTCCAAATATTATATCAGATAAATTTCATCTGTGTAATTGCTGTCTAGGTGGGGAGACAGAATCCTGGTGCTTCCTACTACATCATCTTCCATGAATCCCCTCTCTCAAGTTGAGGTTTAATTTTCCTACAGTAAAGTATATAAAGCTTGAATAATTTCCTACTCATGTAAATACCACCCAGATCAAGTTAAAGTGTGTCACCAGTGTTGGGGGAATATATTTAAAAGTAAAATCTACTGCCAACTCAGGAAATCTTTCCATGAAACTAGAAATGGGAAAAAAAAGTTTTATTACTGAATAATCTTTAAACCAGGATATGGTGTGTCACAAACTATCTCATCCTTGTATAGCCAGACAGATACAACCTGTTACATGCTTGTTCTCAAGATATGCAGTACTTGGATGCAATCTCAAAAACGACAGAATGATCTCTGTTCATTTCCAAGGCAAACCACTCAATATCACAGTAATCCAAGTCTATGCCCCAAATCATATTCTGTTGGATGGCAGGAAATAATGGAAGGGCTTCCACTCTAATGGGAAAACCTTAAAGGACTTTGATTTAAGTGCTGAAGACCATGTGCTTTAGCAATGTTTTTCAGAGAGCTCCTCCCCTGCAACTTGGTAATGTTATAGTTTGATTAAATCAGACTTTCAATTCACTTGCTCAGTCGTGTCCGACTCTTTGTGACCCCAAGGACTGCAGCACGCCAGGCCTCCCTGTCCATCACCAGCTCCCAGACTTTACTCAAACTCATGTCCATTGAGCCAGTGATGCTATCCAACCATCTCATCTTCTGTTGTCCCCTTCTCCCCCTTCAATCTTTCCCAGCATCAATCAATCAGGTCTTTTCAAATGAGACAGTTCTTCTGATCAGGTGGCCAAAGAATTGGAGTTTCAGCTTCAGCATCAGTCCTTCCAATGAATATTCAGAACTGACTTCCTTTACGATGGACTAGTTGGATCTCCTCGCAGTCCAAGGAACTCTCAAGAGTCTTCTCCAACATCACAGTTCAAAAGCATCAATTCTTCGGCACTCAGCTTTCTTTATACTCCAAATCTCACATCCATAAGTAACTACTGGAAAAACCATAGCCTTGACTAGGCAGACCTTTGTTGGCAAAGTAATGTCTCTGATTTTTAATATGCTATCTAGGCACCCCACTCCAGTACTCCTGCCTGGAGAATCCCATGAATGGAGGAGCCTGGTAGGCTGCAGTCCATGGGGTCGCTAAGAGTTGGACACGACTGAGCAACTTCACTTTCACTTTTCACTTTCATGCTTTGGAAAAAAGGAAATTGCAGCCCACTCCAGTGTTCTTGCCTGGAGAATCCCAGGAACAGGGGAGCCTGGTGGGCTGCTGTCTCTGGGGTCGCACAGAGTCGGACATGACTGAAGTGGCTTAGCAGCAGCAGCAGCAAGTTGGTCATAACTTTTCTCCCAAGGAGCAAGCATCTTTTAATTTCATGGCTTCAGTCACCATCTGCAGTGATTTTGGAGCCCTAAAAAGTAAAGTCTGCCAGTGTTTCTCCAACTATTTGCTATGAAGTGATGTGACTGGATGCCATGATCTTAATTTTCTGCATGTTGAGCTTTAAGCCAACTTTTCCACTGTCCTCTTTCACTTTCATAGAGAGGCTCTTTACTTCTTCCTCACTTTCTGCCATAAGGGTGATGTCATCTGCGTATCTGAGGTTATTGATATTTCTCCTGGCAATCTTGATTCCAGCTTGTGCTTCATCCAATCCAGCATTTCTCATGATGTACTCTGCATATAAGTTAAATATGCAAGGTGACAATATATAGCCTCGACTTACTCCTTTCCTGATTTGCAACCAGTCTATAGTTCCATGTCTGGTTCTAACTGTTGCTTCTTGACCTGCCTACAGATTTCTCAGGAGGCAGGTCAGGTGGTCTGGTATTCCCATCTCTTGAAGTTTATTGTGAACACAGTCAAAGGCTCTGGCATAGTCAAATAAAGCAGAAGTAGATGTTTTTCTTGAACTTTCTTACTTTTTTGATGATCCAACAGATGTTGGCAATTTGATCTCTTTTTACTCTGCTTGGACTATAAAGAAAGCTGAGTGCCAAAGAATTGATGCTTTTGAACTGTGGTGCTGGAGAAGACTCTTGAGAGTCCCTTGGACTGCAAGGAGATCCAACCAGTCCATCCTAAAGGAGATCAGTTCTTGGTGTTCATTGGAAGGACTGATGTTGAAGCTGAAACTCCACTACTCTGGCCAACTGATGCGAAGAGCTGACTCATTTGAACAGACCCTGATGTTGGGAAAGATTGAGGGCAGGAGGAGAAGTGGACAACAGAGGATGAAATGGTTGGACGGCATCACCAACTCAGTGGACATGGGTTTGGGTTATCTCTGGGAGTTGGTGATGGACAGGGAAGCCTGGAGTGCTGCAGTTCATGGGGTCACAAAGAGTTGGACACTACTGAGCAACTGAACTGAACTTGATTCAGCTTGAACATCTGGAAGTTCACAATTCAAGTACTGTTGCAGCCTGGCTTAGAGAATTTTGAGCATTGCTTTACTAGCGTGTGAGATGAGTGCAATTGTGCGGTAGTTTGAACATTCTTTGGCATTGCCTTTCTTTGGGATTGGAATGAAAATTGACCTTTTCCAGTCCTGTGGAAGCAGCTAATGTGGTTACTATACAAAAAGAATGTACCAGTGGAGAGAAAATAGATCCAACACCCAGAGTAGGTAACTTAGTCTGGGTTCCCCACAATGTAGTTTCAGAGGTGCTGGTAGTTTATCAGTAAAGAGGGTCTCAGGAAGCAGATGTGAGAGAGTGGGCAGAGGCAGGGAAGGGAGAAATGTCAACTAAGGGTGTAGTTTTGAGCTGTATTTGCTGTTGGCGAGTGGAGCTTCTCCACCTGGGAACCTGTGAGGAGCTGGGCAGAACATGCATAAAGAAGGCCTCACAGGAAGCCAAGGGCATCTCCCCATGGGTTTCTACCTTCCTGAGACTTGTGTTGCCCCCAAGAGCATAAACTCCACTGCTCCTGGGCAGGAGCTGAGTATCCTCCCAGGCCTTCACAGATAGCTCTGAGGAATTGTGTCTGAGAGCCACTGTTGGCTGAAATCTGGAGAGCCCAAGGCCTGAGGTGAGGGATCCAAAGTCTTCAGCGGGAGTTGGGGTCCGGATTTCTCTGAAAGGTGGTGGAAGTTCCTGCTGTAGAGGATCCTGCAGGGAAGCCAAGTTCTCAGGAAAGGGAGCTAGGCTGGGACCCGGGAAGCATCCTAAGAGAATCTGCTATTAAAAAGTTTCTCCTTTGCTTTCTTTGTTTTCCCAAGAACTATGGGACTAGTTGTATTTCTCAGCAGTGCTTAACATTTCAGTATTCTCTGTTGCTGTTATTTAGCCACTCTGTCCCGTCTGACTCTTTATAACCCCATGTAGCCCACCAGGCTCCTCTGTCCATGGGATTTCCCAGGCAAGAATACTGGAGTGGTTGCCATTTCCTTCTCCAGGGGATCTTCCTGACCCAGGGATCAAACCTGCATCTCCTGCATTGGGAGGCAATTTTTTTTAACCATCTGAGCCAGCAGGGAAGCCCTTCAATATTTTCTAGCCACTGGAAAACATCTACATACAATTATTCCATCTGCTGTTAGCATTTTGTCACATTTTCATTAGCTATATGTTATGTCCTATCTGTATATGTGTATAAGTTTGTATATAGAGCTTCTGGATGATTTGAAAATAAGTTGTAGACGTTACGTTACTTCACTCCTAAATACTCCAGCATTCTTCTTTTAGAAGTGGCATTCTCCTTCATGACCACAATACCATTCTCATAGCAACAAAGATAATTCAATAATGTCATCTAGACACAGTGGTGTGTACATGTGGATCTCAAACTCCCTAAATATCCTTCCCCAACCCTTCCCTTTCCTTCCCCCAACCATAATTTCCTTCTCTAAGTCTGTGAGTCTGTTTCTATTTTGCAAGTAAATTTCTTTGGATCATTTCTTTATAGATTCCACATATAAGGTATATTGTACAATATTTCTCCTTCTCTGTATGACTTACTTCACACAGTATGACAATCTCTAGGGAGTTTGGGACATGTACACACTGCTATATTTAAAACAGATAATCAAGAGTGTCCTACTGCTCAGCATTATGTGGCAGCTCAACGTTATGTTGTAGGAGAATGGATATGTGTATATGCGTGTATATGTATATGCATGTATATGTATATGCGTGTATATGAGTTTCTCTGCTGTGCTCATGAAACTATCACATTGTTAATCAGCTATATGGGCTCCCCAGGTGGCTCAATGGTAAAGAATCCTCCTGCCAACGTGGGAGACAAGGGTTTGATCCTTGGGTCGCAGAGATTGCCTGGAACAGGAAACAGCAACCCACCCCAGTATTCTTGCCTGGGAAATCCCATGGACAGAAGAGTCTGGAGGGCTACTGTGCATGGGGTCACAAAAGAGTCAGACATGACTTGGTGACTAAAACAACAGCAACAATATTCCAATGTAAAATAAAAAGTTAAAAAATATGATCTACAACAGAAATCATTTTTAGATTTCCCAGTTGTCTCCAAGAGACAATATCATTTGAAGTCCCCCCTGCAGACTCCCCTACAGTCCTTGTTCCAATTAGGTTCACACACTGAAGCTGTTAAATGTTAGTTTCTTTTAGTTTAAAATTTGCCCCTTGCCTTTTCTTCCTTTTCATGATAATTGACTGTTTTTTAAGAATGTGGGCCAGATGCCTAATAAATTAATCACATTCGGCATTTGTCTGATGATTTCCTTGTAATAAGATTCAAGACAAACACTTTTGGTAAGAATACTAAAGAGAAGATATTGAATATTCCAATATTTTGACTATTTCATATTATATCACATCAGGAATTCTGAAATGTCAATTTTTTCCACTGTTGGTGCTATTAAATTAGATCACTTGGATAAGGAAATCACATCTTCCCTGATCTAATTAGTAGGGAACCTATGTAATTTGTTAGTAATCCGTGGGATGAGGGTTTTTGTGTATAATATCCTGTTCCTAGGTGAAGTCTCTCAGTCGTGTCCGACTCTTTGCGACCCCGTGGACAGTAACCTACTAGGCTTCTCCGTCCGTGGGATCCTCCAGGCAAGAATACTGGAGTGAATTGCCATTTCCTTCTCCACAGGATCTTCCCAACCCAGGGATCGAACCCGGGTCTCCCGCATTGGAGGCAGACGCTTTAATCTCTGAGCCACCAGGGAAGCCCCATCCTGTTCCTACAATATCTTATCTCATGGTTTTATCATCTAATGATCATTGATCAATCAACAATCAGTGATAACTTAGGGGTACTCTTTAAAATGCTACCATTCTTTCTAAATTTACTTGCTGATATTTGTAAATAAGAGTTTGCTTTCTTCTCCCTTTTCTTTCTTTCTGTTTTTGAATTTTATACAGGCTCGTGCAGTTTTATACAGTTATGATTTATTATGGTCATTATTCTTTTTGACAAACTGATCTATATTTTGAGGTAGTGGGAACCTCTTCCAGATGGTGTGTTTGTTGTTTGTGTGTGTGTGTGTGTGTGTGTTATTGAGGTACACAATAAAGAGAGAAAAGCAAATCCTGTATCCTTTGATCCAATTTAGCCATCTTTGAATGCTTCCTTATTTCTGGTAAAACAAGATGATATCCGAGGTTCCCCTCAGACTCCCCAAGTCTCAGGCCTATCTTCAGACATATGTTCAAGGCGTGGTGAGGACAGATGTAAAAACAGTGCAGGTGCAGGGGCAGACTCAATATTGATGTCTCCTTTTTAGCACACCAAGAAGAGCAATGAGCAGCAGCAGGGGCAGGGAGGCTCTTGGGTTACAGAATCATGGCCATTGTTTAAATTACTTAATTTTTAAATGGGATATCGTTGCTTTACAATGTTGTGTTAGTTTCTGCGGTACAGCAAAGTGAGTCAGTTATGCCTTTATCCACTCTCTTTTGGATTCTATTTCCTTGTAGTCCATTACAGAGTATAGCAGAGTTCCCTGCGCTATGCACTGGCTTCTTATTTGCTCTCTATGTTATATTCAGTAGTGTGTATGTGTCTATTTCAATCTCCCAGTTTATTCCTCCCCTGTTGCTGTTGCTGCTGCTGCTGCTAAGTCACTTCAGTCGCGTCCAACTCTGTGCAACCCCATAGACGGCAGCCCACCAGGCTCCCCCATCCCTGGGATTCTCCAGGCAAGAACACTGGAGTGGGTTGCCATTTCCTTCTCCAATGCATCAAAGTGAAAAGTGAAAGTGAAGTTGCTCAGTCGTGTCTGACTCTTAGCGACCCCATGAACTGCAGCCTACCAGGCTCCCCCGTCCATGGGATTTTGCAGGCAAGAGTACTGGAGTGGGGTGCCATTGCCTTCTCACCCCCTGGTAACTGAAAATTTGCTTTATGCATCTGTAACACTATTCCTGATTTGTAGATAAGTTCATTTTTACTCTTTTTTTATATTCCACATATAAATGATATCACATGATAGTTGTCTTTCTCTGTCTGATTTACTTCATTTAGTAGTGTGATGATCTCTTAGTCTATCCATGTTGCTTCAAACAGTATTATTCCATTCTTTTTTAGGACTGAGCAATATTCTATTATATGTATGTACCTCATCTTCTTTATCCATTACTCCAACAGACATTTAGCTTTCTTCCATGTCATGGCTATTGCAAATAGTGCTGCAATGAACATTGGGGTGGATGTATACTTTCAAATTTTGGTTTTCTCTGGATGTATACCTTAGGATTGGGATTACTGGATCATGTGTTAGCTATATCATTAGTTTTTTCAGGAATCTCTATACTAATCTCCATAATGACTGTACAAATTTACATTCCCACTGACAGTATAGAAGGGTTCCCTTTTCTCCACATCCTTTCCAGCATTTACTGTTTCTAGATTTTTTTAATCATGGCCATTCTAATCAAAGTGAGGTGACGCTTCATTGTAGTTTTGATTTGCATTTCCTTAATAATTAGTGATGTTGATCATCTTTTCATATTTCTCTTGGCCATCTATATGTCCTTTTGGAGAAATATCTGTTTTAGGTCCCCCCCCCCGCCCAGTTTTTGATTGGATTTTTTTTATATATATTTTGGAGATTAATTCCTTGTCATTTTCATCTTTTTAAAACTCATTTTAATTGAAGGGTAATTGCTTTACAATATTGTGTTGGTTGCTGCCATACATCAACATGAATCAGTTGATGTATGGCAGCAACCAACACAATATTGTAAAGCAATTACCCTTCAATTAAAATAAATTGATATACATATACCATATACATATTCATAGGTATACATATGATCCCTCCCTCTTGAAACTGCCTCCCACCTCTCATCCCATCCCGCCCCTCCAGACTGTCACAGAGCGTTGGTTTGAGCACCGAGTCATACAGCAAATTTCCACCTGCTATCTATTTTACATATGGTAATATAAATGTTTCCATGCTACTCTCTCCATTCGTCCCACCCTTTCCTTCCCACTCTGTGTCCACAAGTCTGTTCTCTATGTCTACATCTCCACTGCTGCCATGCAAATAATCAGTACCATCTTTCTAGATTCCATATATATGCATTAATAAATGATATTTGTTCTTCTCTTTCTGATTTCACTTGTATAATAGGCTCTAGGTTTGTCCATCTCATTAGAATGGCCTCAAACAGATTCCTTTTTATAGCTGAGTAATATTCCATTGTGTAAATGTACCACAACTTCTTTATCCTTTCATCTGTCAATGGACATCTACGTGGCTTCCATGTCCTAGCTATTTTAAAAAGTGCTGCAATGAATATTGGGGTATCTGTGTCTTTTTCAGTTCTGATTTCCTCATGGTGTATGCCTAATAGTGGGATTGCTGGGTCATATGGTAGTTTTATTCCTAGTTTATTAAAGAATCTCCATACTGCTCTCCATTATGGCTGTATCAATTTATATTACCACCAACAGTGCAAGAGGGTTTCCTTTTCTCCACACCCTCTCCAGCATTCACTGTTTATAGACTTTTTGATGATGGCCATTCTGATTGGTGTGAGATGATACTGCGTTGTAGTTTTGATCTGCATTTCTCTAATAATGCATCTTTGAGCATCTTTTCATGTATTTGTTACCTGGGTTTCCTTTTCTCCACACCCTTTCCAGCATTCATTGTTTATAGACTTTGATGATGGCCATTCTGATTGGTGTGAGATGATACTGCATTGTAGTTTTGATTTGCATTTCTCTAATAATGCGTCTTTGAGCATCTTTTCATGTATTGTTACCTATCTATGGGCTTTCCAGGTGGTGCTAGTGGTAAGGAACCCACGAGCCAATGTAGGAGACGTAAGAGACACAGGTTCAGCCCCTGGGTCGGGAAGATTCCCCGGAGGATGACATGGCAATCCAGTCCAGTATTCTTGCCTGGAGAATTCTATGAACAGTGGAGCCTAATGGGCTACAGTTCATGGGGTTGTAAATAGCTGGACACAACTGAAGCGACTTAGCACACATGCATACCATACCTACCCATATCTTCTATGTCAGTTTACTTTGTGGTCGCTTTATACTGAATGGAAATGAGAAGTTCAGCTTTGTAGGAAAGAACTTGACACCTGGGCAGGCCCTGGGCTCCTCTTTCTCTGTCTGTGCCACCACATGCCTGCGGTTGTTTGGCGTGTGGCTCTGCCCGTGTCCCTTTCTCAGTGATGGCTGAGGCCCTCGCCTGCAGACCGCGTGCAGGGCTGCTTGCCCTTCAGCTCCGTCTGCAAACAACACTGGCCTGAGAACGCCTAGCTGTCCTGCACTCTCAAAGAAGCCTCTAAGGCCTGTAGACACAAGTTTATACAGGAGTTTTAGTTGCTTTCAAGCAAATGAGTAAGTGTGGGCATCAAGTTTGTTTTTATTGAAGGTACACATGCTAGAGGCTGTGTTTTGCATGGTGGCCTTAGAACTTCTCAGTTACAGGTAAGTTAACAAAAGAGTCACGACCTGCTGGAGACTCACCTGGGGACAGAGAAGAATAGAGCTTAGAAAAAGGTTTAAAGGGGAAGAGGGACTCGAAACTAGAAGGCCATTTAATGAGAATTGTGCTGTTGGATGTAATGTTTGCACTGACTTTTATTTTTATCATTAAGTGAGCATTTTCTTACATCAACTTTAAACATTTTTCAGGGTAAAAATAATATAGTAATGATACCAACCAGGATTCTTGGCCTTCTCCAATCAATAAAAATTGACAAGAGGTCAGACAAAAGAAATTCAGCTGAGGCTTTACTGGGGTTCTTGCGCTGGCTGTGGTTCCCTTGCTCACTGACTGAGGAAGAGGATGGGGAGTGAGGGGGTTGGGGTGGGGCAGAGAGCTCTCTCCTTAGATGGGGTGAGGGTAGGGCTGTGTCCAGGGATCGGGCTGGAGGGGTGGCGTAGGTGATTTGCCTATCTCTTTGTGGTGTCCAGTGCAGGGGGGCATGTGCAATACCCTGCCTTTGCTCCCTACTCCAGTTTTTTTTTGCTCCTGGCTCTTCAGAAATAGCAGTTGGGTGCTTTATGGCTTTATATCTTTTGGTTCAGAATTTGTTCCAACTGCACATGCACACAGTTATTATTCAGTTCAGTTCAGTCGCTCAGTCGTGTCCAACTCTTTGCAGCCCCATGAATTGCAGCACGCCAGACCTCCCTGTCCATCACCAACTCCTGGAATCTATTCAAACTCATGTCCCATACAATTTCTTTGTATTTTGTTGCTCAAGGAGAGGTATTCCCATGTGCAAGCTTTGCACCAGGGCAACAAAGGATCCCAAGTCCCAGCCCAGGCCTGTCTCAGTAATATTCTATGATGTAGAACACTGGATGTTTTTTCTCCCCTTTTCACTGTGTTTGAGCAGAACCAAAATCATTTCTCCAAAAAAATCTTTTAGAAAAATGATTCAAGATGTCTTTAAAATTTCGTCTCATTTGATTATATTTCTAGGAATAGTTATTGTGGAATAATTAGATGTATAGGGTTACAAATAAGATTTTCCAAGTGTTATTAATAGCATAGAGAAATTATATATAACTCAGAGTCCAAAAATAGGGGACTCTTAAGAAGTTGGGCTGTTTCCATTAGGTGGGATATTACACAGCCACTAAGATCACACTTTGGCAGACTATAGCATAGCCTGAGGAAATGCTCATGATAAAATGTTTATTGATAAAAGTCAGGGCTTCTATCTATCTCAGTCAGTCAGTCAGTTCAGTCACTCAGTCGTGTCTGACTCTTTGCGATCCCATGAATCGCAGCACGCCAGGCCTCCCTGTCCATCACCAACTCTCAGAGTTCACTCAGACTCACATCCATCGAGTCAGTGATGCCATCCAGCCATCTCATCCTCTGTTGTCCCCTTCTCCTCCTGCCCCCACACATAAATGGATAATTAGATAATTGCCAGAAAATGGAATATGAGAATAGGCAGAAACTGAGCTTCTCTGGTGGTCCAGTGGTTAGGAATACTCCTGCCAATGCAGGGGATACAGGTTCAGTCCCTCTCGAGGAAATCCCACATGCCCCAAGACACTAAGTCTGTGCACCACAGCTACCTAAGTCCTCACACCAACAGCCCACGTTCTGCAACAAGAGAAGACACCACAATGAGAAAGAAATCTGCACACAACAATGATTAGCCCCTGCTCGCCGTGACTAAGAAAGCCGGCCCACAGCAACGAATATCCAACGCAGCCAAAAATAAATAAATAATCTTCTAAAGAAAAGAATAAGCAGAAAATGAATTAGTAAAATGTTAGACAAATAATCAGGAAAAGTGCAGCCCTGAAATTCCTGGACAAAACTGTACATACTTCCTCATAGGTTATTAAAGAAATAAATACGAAGTATCACTCTTTCATCCAAATCATAATATCAGCAGCAGAAACAATCAGCACAGTTCTTGAGATGCTAACCTGCTGTGTTTTCACATCAGTAAGGACTTGGCAAACTTTCCTAAGCACAGTTCTTGCCTCAGGTTCCTGTCTTCAATGGAGAAAAACACTTAACACTTTTTCAAGATGTGGGTCTCCTTTCTTCACCTCCTGTCTCCAAGAGGTTTCTTAATGTAGGAGGTATGGGAATTTGTTCTGACCTTTCAAACCTCAGGATCACCCTCATCTGCTGGGCACTCTTTAGTAGTACAAAGACATGGCCACTGCCTTGAAATTACAATATTTAATTATTTTCAGCTCAGTTCAGTGGCTCAGTCATGTCCAACTCTTTGTGACCCCATGGACTGCAGCACGCCAGGTCTCTCTGTCCATCACCAACTCCCAGAGATTGCTCAAACTCATATCCATTGAGTCGGTGATGCCATCCAACCACCTCATCTTCTGCCGTCCCCTTCACCTCCCCCTTCAATCTTTCCCAGCATCAGAGTCTTTTCAATGAGTCAGCTTTTCGCAACAGGTGGCCAAAGTATTGGAGTTTCAGCTTCACCATCAGTCCTTCCAAAGTACACCCAGGACTGATCTCTTTTAGGATTGACTGGTTGGATCATATTGCAGTCCAAGGGACTCTCAAGAGTCTTCTCTAACACCACAGTTCAAAAGCATCAATTCTTCGGCCCTCGGCTTTCTCTACTCTCCAACTCTCACATCCATACATGGCTACTGGAAAAACCGCAACTTTGACTAGACGAACCTTTGTAGACAAAGTAATGTCTCTGCTTTTCAATATGCTGTCTATGTTGGTCATAACTTTTCTTCCAAAAAGCAAGCATCTTTTATTCATGGCAGCAGTCACGATCTACTGTGATTTTGGAGCTCAAGAAAATAAAGCTTGTCATTGTTTCCACTGTTTACCCAGGTATTGGCCACTAAGTGATGGGACCAGATGCCATGATCTTTGTTGAATGAATGTTGAGTTTTAAGCCAGTTTTTCACTCTCCTCTTTCACCTTCATCAGGAGACTCTTTTGTTCCTCTTCACTTTCTGCCATAAGGGTGGTATCATCTGCGTATCTGAGGTTATTGATATTTCTCCCAGCAATTCTGATTCCAACTTGTGCTTCATCCATCCTGGCATTTCTCATGATTGTACTCTGCATATAAGTTAAATAAGCATGGTGACAATATACAGCCTTGACTTACTCCTTTCCCAATTTGGAACCAGTCTGTTGTTTCATGTCTGGTTCTAATTTTGTTTCTTGATCTGCATACAGATTTCTCAGGAAGCAGGTCAGGTGGTCTGGTATTCCCATTTCTTTCAGAATTTTCCACAGTTTGTTGTGATCTACACAGTCAAAGGCTTTGGCATAGTCAATAAAGCAGAAGTAGATGTTTTTCTGGAACTGTCTTGCATTTTGTATGATCCAATGGATGTTGGCAATTTGATCTCTGCTTCCTCTGCCTTTTCTAAATCAGCTTGAACATCTGGCAGTTTATAGTTCACGTACAGTTGAAGCCTGTCTTGGAGAATTTTGAGCATGACTTTGCTAGTGTGTGAGATGAGTGTGATTGTGTGGTAGTTTGAACATTCTTTGGCATTGCCTTTTTTTGGTATTGGAATGAAAACTGACCTTTTCCAGTCCTGTGGCCTCTGTGAGTTTTCCAAATTTGCTAGCATATTGCGTGTAGCATTTTAACTGCATCATCTTTTAGGATTTCAAATAGCTCAGCTGGAATTCCATCACCTCTTCTAGCTTTGTTGTAGTGATGCTTCCTATGGCCGACCTGACTTAGGACTCCAGGATGTCTGGCTCTAGGTGAGTGATCATATCATCATGGTTATCTGGGTCATGGAGATCTTTTTTGTATACTTCTTCTGTGTAATCTTGCACCCTCTTCCTAATATCTTCTGCTTCTGTTTCTGTCCTTTATTGTGCCCATCTTTGCATGAAATGTTCCCTTGGTATCTCTATTTTTCTTGAAGAGATCTCTAGTCTTTCCCATTCTACTGTTTTCCTCTATTTCTTTGTACTGATTACTGAGTAAGGCTNTCTGTGTAATCTTGCACCCTCTTCCTAATATCTTCTGCTTCTGTTTCTGTCCTTTATTGTGCCCATCTTTGCATGAAATGTTCCCTTGGTATCTCTATTTTTCTTGAAGAGATCTCTAGTCTTTCCCATTCTACTGTTTTCCTCTATTTCTTTGTACTGATTACTGAGTAAGGCTTACTTATCTCTCCTTGCTATTCTTTGGAACTCTGCAGTCAGATGGGTATATCTTTTCTTTTCTCTTTTGCCTTCCACTTCTTTTCTCAGCTATTTGTAAGGCCTCCTCAGATAACCATTTTGCCTTTTTGCATTTCTTTTTCTTGGGGATGTTCTTGATCACCGCCTCCTGTAGGCTGTCACAAACCTCCATCCATAGTTCTTCCATAGTTCTTCAGGCTCTCTGTCTATCAGATCTAATCCCTTGAATCTATTTGTGATTTCCACTGTATAACCATAAGGGATTCGATTTAGGTCATATTGAGAGGGTAGCAGGCAGGAAGGCCAGGGGTCTCCAAATGGAGAAAATAGGCTGCAAGTATCAGACTTTTTTTCCTCTCTCTTAAGCAGCAGGAGAAAACAAACTAGTGTTATTTTTTTTCTCCTTCTCTATACAAATATAAAAAGAAGTTTCTGCCTTTTGACCCAGCAATCCCACTGCTGGGCATACACATCAAGGAAACCAGAATTGAAAGAGACACATGTACCCCAATGTTCATTGCAGCACTGTTTATAATAGCCAGGACATGGAAACAACCTAGACGTCCATCAGCAGATGAATGAATAAGAAAGCTGTGGTACATATACACAATGGAGTATTACTCTGCCGTTAAAAAGAATTCATTTGAATCAGTTCTAATGAGATGGATGAAACTGGAACCTATTATACAGAGTGAAGTAAGCCAGAAAGAAAAACACCAATACAGTATACTGACACATATATATGGAATTTAGAAAGATGGCAATGATGACCCTGTATGCGAGACAGCAAAAGAGACACAGATATATAGAACGGACTTTTGGACTCTGTGGGAGAGGGAGAGGGTGGGGTGATTTGGGAGAATAGCATTGAAACGTGTATACTATCATGTAAGAACGAAGCACCAGCCTATGTTTGATACAGGATACAGGATGCTTGGGGCTGGTACACGGGGATGATCCAGAGAGATGATATGGGGTGGGAGGTGGGAGGGGGATTCAGGATTGGGAGCTAATATACACCCATGGTGGATTCATGTCAATGTCTGTCAAAACCAATACGGTATTGTAAAGTAAAATAAAGTAAAAATAAAATTTGATGACCCTGTATGCGAGACAGCAAAAGAGACACAGATATATAGAACGGACTTTTGGACTCTGTGGGAGAGGGAGAGGGTGGGGTGATTTGGGAGAATAGCATTGAAACGTGTATACTATCATGTAAGAACGAAGCACCAGCCTATGTTTGATACAGGATACAGGATGCTTGGGGCTGGTACACGGGGATGATCCAGAGAGATGATATGGGGTGGGAGGTGGGAGGGGGATTCAGGATTGGGAGCTCATATACACCCATGGTGGATTCATGTCAATGTATGGCAAAACCAATACGGTATTGTAAAGTAAAATAAAGTAAAAATAAAATTTAAAAAAAATGAAAAAATAAAAATAAAAAAATAATAATAATAAAAAATAAAATACACACACACAAAAAAAATAAATAAAGAATGGCTTATGTAAATAAATTCAAAATAAAATAAAATAAAATTTTGTGTTGCCATAATTATACCTAGATCCACCTGAACTTAACTTTTCTCAGCCTTGAGCTAACCAATGTATTTTTCTTATGGAAATGTTTGTACTAAGCTATGTTAGTGTACTATGTATTTACCATAAACTCTGTATTCAAGTAGGTTCTGCTCAGAACCAACTTGAGAAAACAGTATGTTATACATTGTTCTCCTAATATTAATGAAACTATATATTTGTATGGAAATCTGCCTTTCTTCAAGATTCATGCCACTTGTTTTATGGCTTGGAATGACTCACCTGGTGCCATCCTCTGAGTTTTGAGACATTTCCTTTCTTAAATTAGCAGACTACTAGTAGCTATATAACATCTGGCTAAAGACTAGGAGGGGGGCACTTGGTGTTGGAGAAGACTCTTGAGAGTCCCTTGGACTGCAAGGAGATCCAACCGGTCCATTCTAAAGAAAATCAGTCCTGAATATTCATGGAAGTTACAATGCTGAAGCTGAAACTCCAATACAGTCAGACATGACTGAGCAACTGAACTTAACTGAACAATATTAATTTCAAAAAGGTTCAGTCATCAAATTTCAGAAATGAACTGCCACAAATGACCACTAACTATACATCTCTGATAGTGTCATCACTAAAATCAAAAGGCATGGTTTTCAAATGATCATTGATGCTTATGTATTCAGTGTCTACATACTATACCTAAGTTAAATATTGATAGGAGGGTAACATGATGCTCAGTAAGATAGTGAAAAATAGAACTTAAGCACTTATAGGGGCAAGGCAATGGCACCCCACCCCAGTACTCTTGCCTGGAAAATCCCATGGACGGAGGAGCCTGGTAGGCTGCAGTCCATGGGGTTGCTGGGAGTCGGACACGACTGAGCGACTTCACTTTCACTTTTCGCTTTCATGCATTGGAGAAGGAAATGGCAACCCACTCTAGTATTCTTGCCTGGAGAATCCCAGGGATGGGGGAGCCCGGTGGGCTGCCATCCATGGGGTCGCACAGAGTCGGATTGCATGTTCCTTCTATGCCTGCTTTCTGGAGAGTGTTTTGTTTTTTGTTTTTTTTTTTTTAATCCTAAATCGATATTGGATTTTGTCAAAGGCTTTCTCTGCATCTATTGAGATAATCAAATGGTTTTTATCTTTCAATTTGTTAATGTGGTGTATCAAATTGATTGATTTGCGAATATTGAAGAATCCTTACATCCTTGGGATCAATTCCACTTGGTCATGAGGTATGATCTTTTTAATATATTGTTGGATACCATTTTCTAGAATTTTGCTAAGGATTTTTGCGTGTATGTTCATCAGTGATATTGGCCTGTGGTTTTCTTTTTTTCTGGTTTGTGTATTAGGGTGACAGTAGCCTCACAGAATAAGTTTAGAAGTTTACCTTCCTCTGCAATTTTCTGGAAGAGTTTGAGTAGGATAGGTGTTAGCTCTTCTCTAAATTTTTGGTAGAATTCAGCTGTTAAGCCATCTGGTCCTGGGCTTTGTTTGTTGGAAGATTTATGATTACATTTTCGATTTCTGTGCTTGTGATGTTAAGATTTTTTATTTCTTCCTGGTTCAGTTTTGAAAGGTTATACTTTTCTAAGAATTTGTCCATTTCTTCCAAATTGTCCATTTTATTGGCATATAGTTGCTGATAGTAGTCTCTTATGATCTTTTGTATTTCTGTGTTGTCTGTTGTGATCTCTCCATTTTCATTTCTAAATTTGTTGATTTGATTCTTTCGCTTTTTTTCTTGATGAGTCATGCTAATGATTTGTCTATTTTATTTATCTTCTCAAAGAACCAGCTTTTAGCTTTGTTTATTTTGGCTATGGTCTCCTTTGTTTCTTTCACATTTATTTCGGCCTTAATTTTTATTATTTCTTTCCTTTTACTAACTCTGGGGTGCTACATTTCTTCTTTTTGTAGTTGGTTTAGGTATAGAGCTAGGTTATTTATTTGATTTTTCTCCTGTTTATTGAGGTAGGTTTGTATTGCTATGAACCTTCCCCTTCAGTTCAGTTCAGTTCAGGCACTCAGTCATGTCCGACTCTTTGCGACCCCATGAATCACAGCACGCCAGGCCTCCCTGTCCATCACCAACTCCTGGAGTTCACTTAAACTCACGTCCATCGAGTTGGTGATGCCATCCAGCCATCTCATCCTCGATCGTCCCCTTCTCCTCCTGCCCCCAATCCTTCCCAGCATCAGAATCTTTTCCAATGAGTCAACTCTTTGCATGAGGTGGCCAAAGTACTGGAGTTTCAGCTTTAGCATCATTCCTACCAAAGAAATCCCAGGGCTGATCCCCTTTAGAATGGACTGATGGATCTCCTTGCAGTCCAAGGGACTCTCAAGAGTCTTCTCCAACACCACAGTTCAAAAGCATCAATTCTTTGGTGCTCAGACTTCTTCACAGTCCAACTATCTCATCCATACATGAACACTGGAAAAACCATAGCCTTGACTAGACAGACATTTGTTGGCAAAGTAATGTCTCTGCTTTTCAGTATGCTATCTAGGTTGGTCATAACTTTCCTTCTAAGGAGTAAGCGTTTTTTAATTTCATGGCTGCAATCACCATCTGCAGTGATTTTGGACCCCAAAAAGGTAAAGTCTGACACTGGTTCCACTGTTTCCCCATCTATATCCCATGAAGTGATGGGACCAGATTCCATGATCTTAGTTTTCTGAATGTTGAGCTTTAAGCCAACTTTTTCACTCTCCTCTTTCACCTTCATCAAGAGGCTTTTTAGTTCCTCTTCCCTTTCTGCCATAAGGGTGGTGTCATCTGCATATCTGAGGTTATTGATATTTCGCCCAGCAATCTTGATTCCAGCTTGTGCTTCTTCCAGCCCAGCGTTTCTCATGGTGTACTCTGTATAGAAGTTAAATAAGCAGGGTGACAATAAACAGCCTTGACGTACTCCTTTTCCTATTTGGAACCAGTCTGTTCCATGTCCAGTTCTAACTGTTTTTACTGAATTCTATAGGGTTTGGGTTGTGTTTTCATTTTCATTCATTTCTATGCATATTTTGATTTCTTCTGTGATTTGCCTATTATTCAGAAATGTGTTGTTTAGCCTCCATATATTTGTATTTTTAATAGTTTTTTTTTCCTGTAGTTGACATCTAATCTTACCTCATTGTGATCAGAAAAGATGCTTGAGATGATTTCAGTTTTTTTGAATTTACCAAGGCTAGATTTATGGCCCAGGGCGTGATCTATCTTGGAGAAGGTTCCGTGTGCACTTGAGGGAAAGGTGAAATTCATTGTTTTAGGGTGAAATGTCCTATAGATATCAATTAGGTCTAACTGATCCACTGTATCATTTAAAGTTTGTGTTTCCTTGCTAATTTTCTGTTTAGGTGATCTATCCATAGGTGTGAGTGGGGTATTAAAGTCTCCCACTATTATTGTGTTATTGTTAATTTCCCCTTTCATACTTGTTAGCATTTGCCTTTCATATTGCGGTGCTATTATGTTGGGTGCATATATATTTATAATTGTTATAGCTTCTTCTCAGATTGATCATTTGATCATTATGTAGCGTCCTCCTTTGTCTCTTCTCCTGGCCTTTATTTCAAAGTCTATTTTGTCTGATATGAGTATTGCTATTCCTGCTTTCTTTTGGTTTCCATTTGTATGAAACATCTTTTCCCAGCCCTTCACTTTCAGTCTGTTATGTGTCCTTAGGTTTGAGGTGGGTCTCTTGTAGACAGCATATATAGGAGTCTTGTTTTTGTATCCATTCAACCAGTCTTTGTCTTTTGGTTAGGGCATTCAATCCATTTGCATTTAAAGTGATTATTGATAAGTATGATCCCATTGCCATTTACTTTGTTTTTTGGGGTTCTGGTTTATAAACCTTTTCTGAGTTTCCTGTCTAGAGAAGATCCTTTAGCATTTGTTGAAGAGCTGATTTGGTGGTGCTGAATTCTCTCAGTTTTTGCTTGTCTGTAAAGCTTTTGATTTCTCCATATTTGAATGAGATCCTTGCTGGGTACAGTAATCTGGGTTGTAGGTTTTTCTCTTTCATCACTTTAAGTTTGTCCTGCCATTCCCTTCTGCTTGAAGAGTTTATATTGAAAGATCAGCTATTATCCTTATGGGAATCCCCTTGCGAGTCATTTGTTGTTTTTCCCTTGCTGCTTTTAATATTTATTTGTGTTTGATCTTCGTTAATTTGATTAATATGTGTCATGGCTGTTTCACCTTGGTTTATCCTGTTTGGGACTCTCTGGGTTTTCTTGGACTTGGGTGGCTATTTCCTTCCCCATTTTAGGGAAGTTTTCAACTATTATCTCCTCAAGTATTTTCTCATGGCCTTGCTTTTTGTCATCTTCTTCTGGGACTCCTATGATTCGAATGTTGAGGTGTTTAACATTGTCCCAGAAGTCTCTGAGGTTGTCCTCATTTCTTTTAATTCTTTTTTTTTTCTTTTTTCCTCTCTGCTTCATTTATTTCCACCATTGCATCTTCCACCACACTTATCCTATATTCTGCCTCAGTTATTCTCCTTTTGGTTCCCTCCAGAGTGCTTTTGATCTCAGTTATTGCATTGTTCATCATTGATTGACTCTTTTTTATTTCTGCTAGGTCCTTGTTAAACGTTCATTGCATCTTCTCTATCATTGTCTCCAGACTATCTGTAACTCCATTTTGTTTTCAAGATTTTGGATCATTTTTACTGTCATTATTCTGAATTCTTTTTCAGGTAGACTCCCTATCTCCTCCTCGTTTGTTTGGTTTGGTCGCCTTTTACCATGCTCCTTTACCTGCTGAATATTTCTCTGCCTTTTCATCTTATTTAGGTTGCTGTGTTTGGGGTAGCCTTTCTGTATTCTGGAAGTTTGTGGTTCCTCTCCATTGTGGAGGCTCCTCCCTGTGGGTCGAGTTTGATGAGTGGCTTGTCAAGGTTTCCTGGTTAGGGAAGCTTACATCGGTGTTCTGGTGGGTGGAACTGGATCTCTTCTCTCTGGAGTGCAATGAAGTGTCCAGTAGTGTGTTTTGGGGTGTCTCTGGTTTGGTGTGACTTTTGGCCGCCTGTATTGTTGCTGTCAGAATTATGTTACTGCATTGTTGGAGAATTATCTTAGTATGTCTTGCTCTGAAACTTGTTGGCTTTGGGGTGGAGCTTGTTTCAGGGTAGGTATGGAGGCTTTTGGATGAGATTTTGTCTATTAATGTTCCCTGGAATCAGGAGTTTTCTGGTGTTCTCAAGTTTTGGATTTAAGCCTCCTGCCTCTGGCTTTCAGTCTTATTCTTACAGTAGCCTCAAGGCTTCTCCATCCATACAGCAACAATGATAAAACATCTAGGCTAATGGTGAAAAGATTCTCCATGGTGAGGGGTACCCAGAGAGGTTCACAGAGTTACAAGGAGAAGAGAAGAGGGAGCGGGGAGATAGAGGTGACCAGGAGGAGAGGAGGGGGAGTCAAAAGGAGAGAGACCAATCTAGCCAGTAATCAGTTCCCTATGTGTTCTCCATAGCCTGGAACACCCAAAGAGATGCACAGGATTAAGTAGAGAAGAGAGGGGGAGGGAGGAGAGAGAGGTGACCTGGGGAAGAAAAATGAGAGTCAAAAGGGGAGAGAGCAATCAAGCCAGTAATCACACTTCTAAGTAAAAATGGGTACTGAAGATTGGATTCTTAAAGGTACAAAATTTATAACAAACAAACACACACACAAAAAAAAGGATCAAAAATCTAGAGTAGAAGTTAGACTCTCAGAAATACAATATTTTTTAAAAATTGCAAAAATTATAAAATATATATATATGAAATTTGCTTTAAAAATAGAATTTTTTTTGCAAGGTAATAGTAGGTTTCAAAAATGTAAATTAAAGCAGTAATAAAGAACTTAAAATTTAAAAAAAATTTAAATGATAATAGTAAAATATATCTAGGAATTTCTCTGGAGCTGTTGAGGGCAGTGTGTGCTCAGTTCAGTTTCAGATGGTTCTTGTTCCAGCTTATACTTCTTCTAAAGGTCTATAGTTCAGTTCAGTTCAAGTTCAGTTCAGTCGCTCAGTCGTGTCCAACTCTTTGCGACCCCATGAATCGCAGCACGCCAGGCCTCCCTGTTCATCACCATCTCTCGGAGTTCACTCAGACTCACATCCATCGAGTCCGTGATGCCATCCAGCCATCTCATCCTCGGTCATCCCCTTCTCCTCCTGCCCCCAATCCCTCCCAGCATCAGAGTCTTTTCCAATGAGTCAACTCTT
>SJYT01021641.1:0-23345 GCA_006410635.1 Cephalophus harveyi | reverse complement strand
TTTTCCTCTATTTCTTTGCATTGATCACTGAAGAAGGCTTTCTTATCTCTTCTTGCTATTCTTTGGAACTCTGCATTCAGGTGCTTATATCTTTCCTTTTCTCCTTTGCTTTTCGCCTCTCTTCTTTTCACAGCTATTTGTAAGGCCTCCCCAGACAGCCATTTTGCTTTTTTGCATTTCTTTTCCTTGGGGATGGTCCTGATCCCTGTCTCCCGTACAATGTCACGAACCTCATTCCATAGATCATCAGGCACTCTATCTATCAGATCTAGGCCTTTAAATCTATTCCTCATTTCCATTGTATAATCATAAGGGATTTGACTTAGGTCATACCTGAATGATCTAGCAGTTTTCCCTACTTTCTTCATTTTCAGTCTGAATTTGGTAATAAGGAGTTCATGATCTGAGCCACAGTCAGCTCCTGGTCTTGTTTTTGTTGACTGTATAGAGCTTCTCCATCTTTGGCTGCAGATAATATAATCAATCTGATTTTGGTGTTGACCATCTGGTGATGTGCATGTGTAGAGTCTTCTCTTGTGTTGTTGGAAGAGGGTGTTTGCTATGACCAGTGCATTTTCTTGGCAAAACTCTATTAGTCTTTGCCCTGCTTCATTCTGCATTCCAAGGCCAAATTTGCCTGTTACTCCAGGTGTTTCTTGACTTCCTACTTTTGCATTCCAGTCCCCTATAATGAAAAGGATATCTTTTTTGGGTGTTAGTTCTAAAAGATTTTGTAGGTCTTCATAAAACCATTCAACTTCAGCTTCTTCAGCATTACTGGTTGGGGCATAGTCTTGGATAACTGTGATAATGAATGGTTTGCCTTGGAGACGAACAGAGATCATTCTGTCATTTTTGAGATTGCATCCAAGTACTGCATTTTGGACTCTTTTGTTGACCATGATGGCTACTCCATTTCTTCTGAGGGATCCCTTCCAATATAGCCAATGCTTACTACAGGGTTTTAATCCTTTGCACCTGTCACTTCCAAAGCATTTCTCTCTTCTTTGTTTATTTTGGCTTCCACTGTTTCCAAATCTCTTCAGTATGTAACTTCTGCCCTGACACAAGGTGGTGAAGGTGATCATTTATTTAGGCTCACTTGTTCAATTGTGCTGCAGGGAGGGAGGAACACTGCAAAGAAATATCACTGGTGTGTGTGGGAGTGCTTGGAGTGTCTGGGCTGCACTGGGTTTTCCCCTCATTCATGGTGTGTGTGCTTTCCCATTCTCCATTGCTCAGGCTCCAGGTTGCTCTGTAGGGGAACTCTCTAAACTGGGCCCTGGATTGCATGCAATTTCCAGGTCTAAGCCACTCAGGTTCAGGTTCTCAGGTACTCCACAAAGGCACAGACTCAGTTTGGCCTGCGTTTTGTGCCCTTCCTGGTTCCAAGCAGCTCAGGTGACCAGGTACTTGGCCAGCACACTCTCACCAGGTGGGGCGTTGCATCTTATCACCTCCCAGGTCCCAGCCGCTTGGTTTCCTGGGTGCACAGCAGGAGTACTGTCTCAGGTGTGCCATGTGTCTCCTCTGGGGAGCTGATTTCTGGCTCCGACCCTTCTGGCAGATGTCAACAGTCCAGTATCCTAGGAAGAATTGGTTAGCAACTGGGAGCCTACTCACAGTTGGTAGAAGATGCCATTTCTGGGGCCGAGTTTGCCCCTTGCCTTCTGGCTCTGGCTGTTGCCCGCCTGCCTCCCTGCCTCCAGTGGGGGATGGGCTGGTCCACTGCTGGCTAGCTCTCTGATAGTCACTAAGTCCTTTGTTCTGTGAGTGAGCCTGGCAGTGACTTAGGTTAGAGCTTTTCAGTGGAAAGTTTCTCTCTCTATCTGGCTATCCCAGGATTTGGGTTGCCAACTCACGTTAGCTCCCTCAGATTGCCCTCAGGGCATTCAGGCCCAGTCCTTACCCTAAGCAATGCAGCCCGTGCCTCCCTGTTCAACCCCTGCTTGCTGGTGGTGGACAGGAGCCTCTGAGCTACTTCTCTGCTGGAAGTTGCAGTTAGGTGTGTAATCTGTGTGTTTTATTCATTTATTTTTTCCTCCCGGTTATGTTGCCCTCTGAGATTCCAAAACTCCCCACAGGTCCGCTGGTGAAAGGATTTCCTGGTGTTTGGAAACTTCTCCTCTTTTATGACTCCCTCCCCAGGACAGGTCTCTGTCCCTAACTCTTTTGTCTCTCTTTTTATCTTTTATATTTTGTCCTACCTCCTTTTGAATACAATGTGCTGCCTTTCTGGGTGCCTGGTGACCTCTGCCAGTGTTCAGAAGTTGTTTTGTGGTGTTTGCTCAGCGTTCAAATGATCTTTCAATGAATTTGTCTGGGAGAAAGTGGTCTCCCTGTCCTATTCCTCCACCATCTTAGGACCGTCCCTCATAAGCCCTTTCAAAAGTGACAACTACTCAGTTTGGATTGGCTGTAATTATTCCCACTTACTGAAATGAGATGTCCTGTGATTATGCAGACGGAAGGGATGATATTA
The DNA here is from genome assembly GCA_006410635.1 of Cephalophus harveyi. Lineage (NCBI taxonomy): Eukaryota > Metazoa > Chordata > Mammalia > Artiodactyla > Bovidae > Cephalophus > Cephalophus harveyi. Next base: position 20,863 of record SJYT01021641.1, on the reverse strand, counting down.
CTTTGGTTTAAGGGTGGAAGAGGGAGAGAGAAATGTATGTGAGAAGAAGGAGGCAAGATTCTGATGGATGAAAAAGAAAAAATTCAGTGTCTGCAGAAGGTCATTCAGACAACTACCATACCCTGCATAAGAGAGTCAGTGTGATGGGCCTCTGTTGATTTCTAGACAGCCAGGTTGCAACTGTTTTAATTGGGTGAGTAAATGAGTTTCTCTCTGGCACTGGCATCCAGCAAGATGATTAGAATAGATAATCAGTTTAGAAATTCCACTCTGTACAAAGAAATCATTTAGCTATATTATAACCTAAGCACAAAGGGTGACTGTTGGTCACTTACCACTTGTCATGGTAACTGTTGGTGGATTGGAACCACCCAAGACCATGGAGTAACCAGATGTCACAAGGATCCTGTGGGCAAGATTTTCAGTTTCAGAGCATCATTTCTGACTAGAATAATGGATTACACATCACCAGTATACCTCTCAGGCATTTCTGTCAGTGCACCTTCAACAGAGGTACAGGGCAGTGGGAGAGAAGAAAGGAAGAAAGGAAACTAAGCGAATGCCTACTAAGTGCCAGGCACTTTCACATCTATGATTTAAACCTCACAGCTATATTTTGAAGATAGTATTATTTCTAATTTTTGTCTGTATTCTATCCTGTCTTGGAAACTCACAGCAAATATTAGCACTTCAGAGGCTCTAATGTGTCCTACAATATATAAATACTTTTAACCTGGTTAAACTGTCTAACCACTCATCTGGTTATGGAACCCTTGTTGTTTCCCAGAGTACCCTTTGATATTTCAGTGAGCAAGTCCCTCTGCTTTCTTGGTCCTCAAATCTCTCATCTACAATGTGTAGTGTGTAGTACTTTAGAGGCAATGTATAACATATGTCATTTTACTTAGCCTATAAAAATAATCCTGTGAGATGACCATTTTTAATATGCCCATTTTACACTTATGGAAGCCAAGGATGATTGAAGCTAAATGACAATCCACAAGTTATACAGCTAGTCATTGATAGAGCTGAGACTTGAATCCAAGTCTTCCTTGTTCATTAAGTTGAATAAGTTTTTCATGAAGCTTTCAACTAACAATCTATGAATTTATGAGCTGTATGACTTTCATCAAATTCTTTCCTTTCCTTTAGGCTATTTTCCCTGTGAAATGAGTAGATGAGATTAGTTAATTTCTACAGGTCTTATGTAATCTCTCTTAGAGTTTAAGGTCCAACCATAGGTATCTCAGGTCAAGTTGAAATTGCATTCAAAAGTCTAGATTACCAAATCCAGGGAAGATGAAGATATTCATCACCATAAATATGGTGATAATTTTAGTCAGAAATATCATTTAGGGCCTTAAACTTCTGGGAGGAGTAAAGTCCTGAATTTGGGCTCTCAGATAGGTTAGAGAAAGTTTCCCTGTGATCCTTACCATTACCATTTAGCTAGTATCTCAAGAAAGGATAACAACAACAGTCTCGTCAAAGAATCTTGATAGGCTTCTCAAGGGTGTGTATTGACCTGGGAGGATGGATGGTCCCACATATATTAATGACCTTTTGTCCTGCCAGCATAGAGCTAATGCACATGTTCATGCCTCATACTCTCATACACAAGTCTACGCTTACTCCTGAATTCTTCAGCTTCTCACTAGGGCCCATATTTCTAACCCCATCAACAAAGCTTAGATCTCCAATATAGTCTAGTTCAGGCGGATTCCCAGAAAGTGTGGAGTGTGCTAAGCACACAATTCAGAGTGTGCTAAGCACAGGAGAGCTTGTAGCTTCATTGCAAAGTCCCACCTAATACAAGAATCTCTTCCATAACACCCTAGTCAGATTCTTCCAAAGAAAAATGCAAAATATTTCTTCCTCTTTTTTCACTACTTTCTTCATTTTTTCTATCCTTCCTTTCTTTTTGTTCATTTATTATACCAAAATTTTGGAAGCCTAGATATCATTTCAAATACCATAGATACAAAGAAGTGAGGCCAGGTACCTGCTCTCAGGAAGTTTATACTTCCCCCAAAACCTTGGTATCTGAGGCTAAGCTTTCAATCTGTGTTTTGCACCCCATCCTTTCTGTTTTTGCAAAAGCTTCACCCTCCAGTTCAGTTCAGTTCAGTCGCTCAGTCGTGTCTGACTCTTTGCGACCCCATGAATTGCAGCACGCCAGGCCTCCCTGTCTATCACCAACTCCCAGAGTTCACTCAGACTCACATCCATCGAGTCAGTGATGCCATCTAGCCATCACATCCTCTGTTTCCCCCTTCTGCTCCTGCCCTCAATCCCGCCCAGCATCACAATCTTTTCCAATGACTCAACTTTTCACATGAGGTGGCCAAAGTACTGGAGTTTCAGCTTTAGCATCATTCCTTACAAAGAAATCCCAGGGCTGATCTCCTTCAGAATGGACTCATTGGATCTCCTTGCAGTCCAAGGGACTCTCAAGAGTCTTCTCCAACACCACAGTTCAAAAGCATCAATTCTTCAGCACTCAGCCTTCTTCTTTGGCATAGTCAATAAAGCAGAAACAGATGTTTTTCTGGAACTCTCTTGCTTTTTCCATGATCCAGCTGATGTTGGCAATTTGATCTTTGGTTCCTCTGCCTTTTCTAAAACCAGCTTGAACATCTGGAATTTCACAGTTCGCTTATTGCTGAAGCCTGGTTTGGAGAATTTTGAGCATTACTTTACTAGCGTGTGAGATGAGTGCATTGTGCAGTAGTTTAAGCATTCTTTGGCATTGCCTTTCTTTGGGATTGGAATGAAAACTGACCTTTTCCAGTCCTGTGGCCACTGCTGTGTTTTCCGAATGTGCTGGCATATTGAGTGTAACATTTTCCCAGCATCATCTTTTAGGATTTGAAATAGCTCAACTGGAATTCCATCACTTCCACTAGCTTTGTTCGTAGTGAGGCTTTCTAAGGCCCACTTGACTTTGCATTCCAGGATATCTGGCTCTATGTGAGTGATCACACCATTGTGATTATCTGGTTAATGAAGATCTTTTTTGCACAGTTCTTTTGTGTATTCTTACCACCTCTTCTTAATATCTTCTGCTTCTGTTAGGTCCATACCATTTCTGTCCTTTATCAAGCCCATCTTTGCATGAAATGTTCCCTTGGTATCTCTAATTTTCTTGAAGAGATCTCTAGTCTTTCCCATTCTGTTGTTTTCCTCTATTCCTTTGCATTGATCACTGAGGAAGGCTTTCTTATCTCTTCTTGCTATTCTTTGGAACTCTGCATTCACATACTTAAATCTTTCCTTTTCTCCTTTGCTTTTCACTTCTCTTCTTTTCACAGCTATTTGCAAGGCCTCCTCAGAGAGCCATTTTGCTTTTTTGCATTTCTTTTCCATGGGGATGATCTTGATCCCTGTCTCCTGTACAATGTCACAAACCTCAGTCCGTAGTTCATCAGGCACTCTATCTATCAGATCTAATTCCTTAAATCTATTTCTCACTTCCACTGTATAATCATAAGGGATTTGATTTAGGTCATACCTGAATGGTCTAGTAGTTTTCCTTACTTTCTTCAATTTAAGTCTGAATTTGGCAATGAGGTGTTCATGATCTGAGCCACAGTCAACTCCCTTTCTTGTTTTTGATGACTGTATAGAGCCTCTCCATCTTTGGCTGCAAAGAATATAATCAATCTGATTTTGGTGTTGACCATCTGGTGATGTCCATGTGTAGAGTCTTCTATTATGTTGTTGGAAGAGGGTGTTGCTATGACCAGTGTGTTCTCTTGCCAAAACTCTTTTAGCCTTTGCCCTGCTTCATTCCATATTCCAAAGCCCAATTTGCCTGTCACTCCAGGTGTTTCTTGACTTCCTACTTTTCCATTCCAGTCCCCTATAATGAAAAAGACATGTTTTTTGGATGTTAGTTCTAAAAGGTCTTGTAGATTTTCATAGAACCATTCAACTTCAGCTTCTTCAGTGTTACTGACTGGGGCATAGATTGGATTACCGTAATATTGAATGATTTGCCTTGGAAATAAACAGAGATCATTCTGGCATTTTTGAGATTGCATCCAAGTACTGCATTTCAGACTCTTTTGTTGACCATGATGGCTACTCCATTTCTTCTGAGGGATTCCTGCCTGCAGTAGTAGATATAATGGTCATCTGAGATAAATTCACCTATTCCAGTCCATTTTAGTTCACCGATTCCTAGAATGTCGACGTTCACTCTTGCCATCTCTTGTTTGACCACTTCCAATTTGCCTTGATTCATGGACCTGACATTCCAGGTTCCTATGTAATAATGCTCTTTACAGCATCGGATCTTGCTTCTATCACCAGTCACATCCACAACTGGGTACTGTTTTTGCTTTGGCTCTATCCCTTCATTCTTTCTGGATTTATTTCTCCTCTGATCTCCAGTAGCATATTGGGGACCTACTGACCTGGGGAGTGCCTTTTTTAGTTTCCTATCATTTTGCCTTTTCATACTGTTCATGGGGTTCTCAAGGCAAGAATACTGAAGTGGTTTGCCATTCCCTTCTCCAGTGGACCACATTCTGTCAGACCTCTCCACCATGACCCACCCGTCTTGGGTGGCCTCATGGGCATTCCTTGGTTTCATTGAGTTAGACAAGGCTGTGGTCCTAGTGTGATTAGATTGACTAGTTTTCTGTGAGTATGGTTTCAGTGTGTCTGCCCTCTGATGCCCTCTTTCAACACCTACCATCTTACTTGAGTTTCTCTTACCTTGGACGTGGGGTATCTTTTCACAGCTGCTCCAGCAAAGCACGGCTGCTGCTCCTTACCTTGGATGAGGGATATCTCCTCACCACCGCCCCTCCTGACTTTGAATGTGGAATAGCTCCTCTAGGTGGTCCTGTGTCCGCCCAGCCACCACTCCTTGGACATGGTGTTGCTCTTCCTGGCTGCTGCTCCTAACCTCAGACTCCAAGTAACTCCTCTTGGCCGCCACCTCTGACCTTGGACGTGGGGTAGCTCCTCCCGGCTGCTGCCCCGACCTTGGACATGGGGTAACTCCTCTTGGCTGTCGCCCCTCAGGCATGGGGCCCTCCCAGCTTCTGCCCCTAACCTGGACGTGGGGTAGCTCCTCTTGGCTGTGCTAAGTGAGCTGGTCGCAGCCGCCTGCACTAAGTGCACTGGTCACATTTTTCTTATACATCATCATGCTTCCTTACTATAGATTCCTACCACCTGGCCTTGAAATATGGTTCAAGTGTACTTCATCTTTAAAATTTTCTGCATCCTATATCCCACTCCAGCTACTGCCTTATCTCTCCCCTTTTCTTCAAACCAAATCTTTTGAATGAGTTGGTTGTACTTTCATAATGTCTATTTTCTTACCTCAATCTCATTTTTCAACACACTCTGGGTTGGCATCAACTCACACCAATTCATTGAAATTACTCTTGCTAAGATGACAAATTACATCCTGCTCAGTTTAGTCAATGAATTCTGCCCATTTTGTTCATCAATGTTCTCCCAGTATCTATAACAGTGTCTAACACTAAGAAAGTGCCCAATATATTTATTGGGTGAATGACTACTGACTTTCCAGGCTTCATTTCACTGATTCTGGGATGATGTGAACACTTTGCCTTGCAATGTTTCCTTCTACTGGCTTCTCTGACATCACATTCTGTATTTTCTTATCTTTCTGGCTTCTGAAAGTTTTGAATACTGATGTCACCTTTTTTATCAATGTTTATAACAGACATCCAGGACACTGCCTTATGCATTTTTCTTTTCTGACTCTACACATTCTCTCTGGCAAACCTGTCAGTGGCCATGGCCTTTCTGTAATGATTCTTGTCCAATTGACTCAAGTTCAGACCTTTCTCTTGAGTTTCAAACTGGGGTACATCTACCTACCTACTTAACATCACCACTGGATATTCTACAGTCATCCAAACTCAACATGCTTACAATCAAAATCTTACAATCCATCACTCACCCCAAAATAAAGAAATCTATGTCATCTGTAATTCTCCTGGATTGGTAAATGCCACCTTTATCTCCAAAATGTTCAAACCAGAAATGTGGCTACTCCTTGCACTTAAAATTAAATTAAGCCTGAAAAACACTATCTTATCCAGAAGATCAACATTGACAGTAATGAGCTATATTAATAGTATGTATTTTTATATGATGTGTTGGAAATACCACTTTTTATTATCACTACTACTTTTCACCTAGAAAACTGTTAGCTATATTTCAAGTCTCAGCTTGAATGTCACCTCTTTGAGGAAGCCATCCTTGACTCCACAGACTAAGTTAAGTTTCCTCATTTTTTGTTTTTGTTTTTATATCACTAGATGATTTTTCTCAGAGAAGATTCATAACTCCTGTAATGATGCACTCACCATATATATCTGCTAGATTGTAAGTGCCTTATAGATGGAGACTTATTTCATAGGACTACACATTCCCCTGTGCAACCAATACATTTCTTTAATCAATAAAAATGATAACACAAGCTAATTATTGCTTAGTAAATGTTCTTTATTAAAAAGACAAATCATCTCAAAATGGGAGAAAAGCTAAATACAAAACCTTTTTTAGAAGTGAGGAGGTTGAGAAAACAAGGAAATAGGTAATCTCAAAGGTCCTTTCCAGTTCTGACATGGTCCTATGATCTTATCTTATCCAACTTCTGAGAACAAAACAAACCTGCCTTTTATTTATTTATTTATTTGACTGTTAGCTGGTGATTTTTTTTTATTTTTTTTAAGTATAAATTTATTTATTTTAATTGGAGGCTAATTACTTTACAATATTGTATTGATTTTGCCATACATCAACAGGAATCGCCTTTTAAAGGGCAAGAAATATTGTTGGAAAATTGGTGTAAGTGGAAAGAGAAGAAACCTTTAGAGTCAAAGGTACCAGAATCCAAATCCCACCTTTGTTACTTCGTCTGTGACCTTGGTGAGGTTATTCCAACTCATTTCACTTTCTCCCATACCATACTGCAGATAAGCAGAGTCCTTATATTAGATGATTTCCCTCTCTTCCCTACTTTCTCTCTCTCTTCCTACTATCCGCTGCCATATAATTCTTCTATTGGCCAATGGCAGGTAGAACAAGAGGAAGTAAGGATCCACTTCATAGGCCAAACTTCTAGTCTTTCTAATAGGCTTTGTCTATTTTCTTGTAGCTCATACTGGCATTAGTGGCAGCACGTGAGGTCATAGAAAAGGTACTGGTTTAAGAACCGGCAAGCCTAGATGAGTCCATTTTCATCTCTGTGAAATACAAAGTTGTGTGTACATGAACAGGCTAGCAGTGGACAGGCTAACGTTGAAAAAGGTGGTTTATAATGTTTTTCTAGCAATATTTCAAGAGTCAAAAGACTAGTGATCTATATTAATTAAGACTTGGGCACTAGAACCAGAGCATCCAATGATAATTTCACTTCTCGTGAATTTCACAGGACCAGTTCCTAGGCACTTCCTCCTTGAGAAGGAACTTTCCTCTGAATAATTCAGAACAAGAAGAGAGTAAATGAATTTGAAATAGTGATTTATTTAAAACTTTAAAAAACACACAGAGAGAAAATATTCAAACTCCTCTAGCTATTTCAGGAAAATAAAACTGCTTAGGACTTGTGTTTATCTGTCTGAGTTATGGATGTTTGTTCCAGCTAAGAAGGATGCTGGTATGTATAAAATTCATGGTGATGCACTGCCATTCTCTCTGGCAACATGTGTTGCCAAGATCAATTTTATTACATGAGAAATTTTGTAAAGTTCAACAAGACCTTATTCCATAGAACTGTAAGCTTGAGGATGCTAACAATAATAAAAATTTTTATCTAGGCATCTAGTGATCATTCACTTACAAAAGGTTGGATTTGTTTTCTTTATTCCATTTAGCCATTCTTCTTTTTCCCTTTTCATTATCTCTACTTCTCCTTACCTCCTCATCTTCCTTTGTCTATGTGTCTTCTGCTTTCTTCTTTTATCTTTCTAGCCTTCTCTTCCTCTTCTATCTCCTCCCTTTTTTTTGTATTTTCCTCTCGTCCTTCTTTTTTCATGCCCTCTACTCCCTTCTAATCTCTCTTACTCCATTTTATCTTCATTTGTTCTTTTCTTCCTTATCTAATTAAAAATGATGTCAAGTTATAAACTTACTTATGGCAACTTTCCACTTTCTAAGATGACTGAGACTCCAACTAGACATATAGAAAGAAATTCCACAGACACAAAAAGGTTCAAGTAGCCACCCCAGTATATCCCACCAAATTGTATTCAGTGCACTCCCATTAGCCATCTTCCTACTTCCCATGTCATCCTTAATTCCTTCGTTGCTTGTTATCCACTCACTACATGGTTGTTGTTACTATCAAATGTTCTATAATTAAGAACTAGCTGTGTGTAAGCTGTACCAAGTTAATGCTCAGGTCCCTTCCCCTAGGCAACTTATAGGCCATGACTTGATACAAGCAGATGAAAGGAAATAAAATGTTAAAATCTCAGAGCAGGAGACCACAAGTTTAAACATAAAAGTTAAAACTTCTCATGTTATGGTATTGGAAAGTAAGGCAGTATCCTACAGCCATCAGTGGTCATATCATGTAGGGACTGGTAGGCCTTAGCATGACTTAAGATTATGTTTTAACTGCAATGGTCAGACTGTTATTGGTCATACTTCTCTCAGCAAGAAACTAGGTCTCATTTATTTCTGTAATATAACATTTAGTTCAGTGCCCTCTCCTGTGAAAGTATTGATTGACCTCCAGTTTAGGGCAGAATGCTCAATTTCACTTCTAGAAACTTCTTTTTGTTCAAATTTAAAACAAGGTTAATAATAGTAACTCCTTCATGGAGTTAATGTATTTAATGAGATACTCTATGTAAAACATGGCTCATGAAGTCTAAAATATATACTATCTAGCCCTTTACAATAAACCGTTTGCCCATGCCTAGCAGAGTACATCATGAGAAACTCTGGGCTAGAAGAAGCACAGGCTGGAATCAAGATTGCTGGGAGAAATATCAGTAACCTCAGATATGCAGATGACATCACCCTTATGGCAGAAAGGAAAGAGGAACTAAAAAGCCTCTTGATGAAGGTGAAAGAGGAGAGTGAAAAAGTTGGCTTAAAGCTCAACATTCAGAAAACAAAGATTATGACATCTGGTCCCATCACTTCATGGGAAATGAATGGGGAAACAGTGGAAACAGTGTCAGACTTTATCTTTTTGGGCTCCAAAATCACTGCAGATGGTGACTGCAGCCATGAAATTAAGAGATGCTTACTCCTTGGAAGGAAAGTTATGACCAACCTAGATAGCATATTCAAAAGCAGAGACATTACTTTGCCAACAAAGGTCTGTTCCATCAAGGCTATAAAGAAAGCTGAGCGCTGGAGAATTGATGTTTTTGAACTGTGGTGTTGGAGAAGACTCTTGAGAGTCCCTTGGACTGCAAGGAGAGCCAACGAGTCCATTCTGAAGGAGATCAGCCCTGGGATTTCTTTGGAAGGAATGATGCTAAAGCTGAAACTCCAGTACTTTGGCCACCTCATGCGAAGAGTTGTCATTGGAAAAGACTGATGCTGGGAGGGATTGGGGGCAGGAGGAGAAGGGGACGACAGAGGATGAGATGGCTGGATGGCATCACCGACTCTATGGACGTGAGCTTGAGTGAACTCTGGGAGTTGGTGATGGACAGGGAGGCCTGGCATGCTGCAATTCATGGGGTCGCAAAGAGTTGGACACGACTGAGAGACTGAAGTGAACTGAACTGAACCTAAAAGAGTACTTAGCACATGATGTACCCTCAATAAATATTTTATGCCTGGCACATAAAAAAAAATGCTGTGTAATCTTTCACTGTTATTATTAGCGTATGTATTCCCAGAAGTGGTAGCTCAATTGTAGTTTTCTGAATAAGCTAAAAATCATAGAGCATATGGGTTAGTGTTAGGCCTATCTTGATCCTAGCCCTACTCCAAAATAAGATTTCTCAGGCTTAGCACTATTGATAAATTTGTTGTCTGTGAGTGGGTAGATGGTGGGAGTGTTTTCCTGTGTATTGTAGGATGTTTAGCAGTTCTCTATTCACTAGATGCTAATAGAACTCCCACCCCTGGTTTGGCAACCAAAAATGTCTCCAGGCATTACCAAATGTTCCCTGGGGGTGAAAAATTGCTCCCATTATGAACCACTGATCAAAAGGGATAACAAAATACAATACAATGCGTTGGCCATTTGAACTCATGAGACCCAAAGAAGTTGATATTTTCATTTAGGTGTCAGTTGCTTTGGGTGAGGAGGAGGGAGAATGTGAGGTTATGGAGTTCCCAGTTTAAATCTAAATTAGAATTCAGACAGATGTAGCATGTTTGGTAAACCAGTGGGCTGTCTTGTCAGAGGTCTATGTGCAAGAGAGTCAAGAAGGCAACTCAAATCACATTCAATCTAAAAGAAGAAGGTGGCAATTTGGAAGGATTTATAAAAGATCTCTTTTGCTGAAAACTAAATAAACCTTCAGTAGTCCTGATTAGTAGCATTTTTGAAAATACAGAGCACAAAGGGAAGAAAAGCACTTTCAACACTCTTCTTTGACATAAGCCTTCAAGTAGCTAGGGGATAATGAGGGCTCCAGTGGTGTTGCATAAGGAAGGCTGTAGGACCAGACAGAATAGAGGTAGCAAAAGGAATAATGGACATAAATACATGTGGAACATATGAGAGCCTTAGAAATATTTAAAGGATAGATTGCCAGGAATTGGAGTAGTTATGTAGGGTCAAGAATCAGTATAAATAATATTCTTATATTCATCATATGCCCTTATTTAATATCACAAGTTGGTGAAGACTAAAAAAATACAGGTCACTGGCAAATATTGATCAGTGAAAAGTTATTTAATGAAGTGATTAAACCCATCTGGATGGGTCTCCAGATGATGAGCTTCAGAACACATCAATATGAATACTTGGGAGTTAGGAAACCCTGCTTCCAATTCCCCTATTTGACCTTATAAAAGTCATTTCTCTTCACTTGGCCTCAGTTTCTTCATCTTTGAAGTAGGGAGGTTGGACCTGACTATCTTTCAGATTCTTTCTGGCCTTGACATTCTAAGCACCAACGATTATACAAACAGGTTTGGTCCAGTAAAAATATCCATTTCTTTTCTAGAACTTCTCTGTAAACCAGAGATACTGAAGCAGAGAGGCATAGCCAGATCTTTAGCCCCTCTCTAGTCCCGATCCATAGCCCTGAAGTAGATGGGTTTCTATAACATATCCTTCTTTCTCTCTAATCTGCTTTTAAAAGCAAAGTAACTCTAGGCTTCCCATTTTACATCTTAGGTCTATTGAGTATCATCCTATTTATGCTTAATGACTATATGATATTTTATATGGTTAAAAAGGGTTTTCAAACTATTTTCTAAATTCTCTCTTTTATCAGGTCATATACTTCAATATTTAGTCTCCCTAAAGATCTATTTTCCATCATTTTAAGACATACTTATTTTCCTCTGAACGCTTTCTAGTACTGGGCTGTAACTGAATATTAGGGATTTAAGTCCTGACTCTTCTGCTATAACTTTCTGTGTTACTATGGACATGCTGTTTAAAAAATTTTTGGAGATATGGTGATAATTCCTTCAATATGGATTGGAAGGGAGCTTTCATATCTGAAAGACTCAGAATAGGTAGAAATGTCTAAATAATGACTTCGAAAGCAGAAGAGACTCAGAAAATATGTCATTCCCAAGAACTGAACATAAAATATCAATAATACAGTCAATCTGAAATGTAAAAATAAATTAAGGTATATCCACATAATGGAATACTATCCAAAACACTAGATACAAAAGACTACTTATTGAATGGAAAAAGTATCATGGAAGCATATACAATCTGTTCAGTTCAGTTGCTCAGTCATGTCCAACTCTTTGTGACACCATGGACAGCAGCACACCAGGTTTCCTGTCCATCACCAACTCCCAGAGCTTGCTCGAACTCATGCCCATTGAGTTGGTGATACCATCCAACCATCTCATCCTCTGTCATTCCCTTCTCCTCCTGCCCTCAATCTTTCCCAACACCAGGGTATTTTCCAATGAGTCAGTTCTTTACATCAGGTGGCCAAAGTATTGGAGTTTCAGCATCAGCACTGGAGTTTCAGCATAAACATCAGTCATTCCAATGAACATTCAGGATTGATTTCCTTTCGGATTTATGTGTTTGATCTCCTTGCAACCCAAGGGACTCTCAAGAATCTTCTACAACATCACAGTTGAAAAGCATCCATTCTTCAACACTCAGCTTTCTTTATAGTCCAACTCTCACATCCATACATGACTACTGGAAAAAGCATGGCTTTGACTAGTCAAACCTTTGTTGACTATGATGTCTCTGCTTTTTAATATGCTGTCTAGGTTGTCATAGATTTTCTTCCAAGGAGTAAGTGACTTTTAATTTCATGGTTGCAGTCACCATCTGCATTGATTTTGGAGCCCAAGAAAATAAAGTCTGTCACGTTTCCATTGTTTCCTTATCTATTTGCAATGAAGTGATGGGTGGTTATCTGGGTCATGAAAATTTTTTTATATAGTTCTTCTTTGTATTCTTGCCATCTCTTGTTAATATCTTCTGCTTCTGTTAGGCCCATACCATTTCTGTCCTTTATTTTGCCCATCATTGCATGAAATGTTCCCTTGATATCTCTAATTTTCTTGAAAACATCTCTAGTCTTTCCCATTCTACTCTTTTCCTTTATTTCTTTGCATTGATCACTGAGGAAGTCTTTCTTATTTCTCCATGCTATTCTTTGGAACTCTGTATTCAAATGGGTATATTTTTCCTTTTCTCCTTTGCCATTCACTTATCTTCTTTTCTCAGATATTTGTAAGGCCTCTTCAGGCAACCATTTTTCCTATTGCATTTCTTTTTCTTGGGGATGGTCTTGATCATCCCCTCCTGTACAGTTTCATGGACCTGTGTTGATAGTTCATCAGGCACTCTGTCTATCAGATCTAGTCCCTTAAGTCTATTTCTCACTTACACTGCATAATTATAAGGGATTTGATTCATACCTGAATGGTCTAGTGGTTTTCCCTACTTTCTTCAATTTAAGTCTGAATTTGGCAATAAGGAGTTCATGATCTGAGCCACAGTCAGCAGACCATATAAAGCTTCTCCATCTTTGGCTGCAAAGAATATAATCAATCTGATTTCAGTATTGGCCATCTGGTGATGTCCATGTGTAAAGTCTTCTCTTCTGTTGTTGGAAAAGGGTGTTTTCTATGACCAGTTCATTATCCTCACAAAACTCTAGTAGCCTTTGCCCTGCTTCATTTTGTACTCCAAGGCCAAATTTGCCTGTTACTCCAGGTGTTTCTTGACTTCCTACTTTTGCATTCCAGTCCCCTATGATAAAAAGTTCATCTTTGGGGGTATTAATTCTGGAAGGTCTTGTATGTCTTCATAGAACCATTCAATTTCAGCTTCTTCAGTATTACTGGTTGGGGTATGACTTGGATTACTGTGATATTGAATGCACTACCATATGTAAAATAGATAAACCAGGGCTGTGTAACAACCTAGATGTGTGGGAGGTGGGACAGCAGTTCACAAGGGAGAGGATATATGTATTCCAATAGCTAATTCATGTTGATGTATGGCAGAAGTAAAATCAATATGGTAAAGCGATTATTTTTCAATTAAAAATAAATAAACTTTTAACAAGAATCTCAAAAAAAGGCTTCTTATTTAAAGATTTCTTTTCATGAGATTTTAGAAAAGCAAAATTATTAGGAATGAAAACACATCATCAATTGTCAGAGGTTAGAAGTATAAGAATTGGCTGTCAAAAGTATAACACAAGAAGACTTTTGGGGTAATGGAGCTATTCTCTATGAAACTGTGATAGCAGACTCTCAGTGCTATATATTAAGTTGGTGCAAATATAATTATAGTCTTGGACAGTGAATTTTAAATCAATGTAACTGGGCTCAACTATATCTTTATTAATCAAAATAGGAGCCATTAAAATCAATAAATTTTTGCCAATGAGAAACAATTTTGTTTATTCTTGTAGCATAAAAATCTGTGCTTCAGGATTTGAAGAATTCTTACAAAGAATTTTCTGCATCCTGCTATGTTTGGACTGTTTTCCCTGCAAAAATTGGTTGAGATGCTTGAGGAAGTGATGGTTGGTTGGTGAGAGGTCGGGTGAATATGGCAGATGAGGCAAAACTTGTAGTTCAATTTGTTTAACTTTTGAAGTGCTAGTTGTGCAATGTGCAGTCGAGTGTTGTCCTCGAGAAGAATTGCACCCTTTCTGGTGACCAATGCTGGCTTGAAGGCAGTGCAGTTTTTGGTGTATCTCATTGATTTGCTGAGCGTACTTCTCAGATGTAATGGTTTCACTACAATTCAGAAAGCTGTAGTGGATCAGACCAGCAGCAAACCACCAAAAAGTGACAATGAACTTTTTTTGGTGAACATTTGGCTTTGAGAAATGCTTTGGAGCTTCCTCTTGGTCAAACCACTGAGCTGGTCATCACTGATTGTCATAATAAAATCCATTTCTTCGTAGCACATCACAATCCATTTGAGAAATGGTTCATTGTTGTTGTGTAGAATAAGAGAAGATAACACATCAAAATGACAACTTTTTTGTTTTTCATTCACCTCAGGAGGCATCCACTTATTGAGCTTTTTCACCTTTCCAATTTGCTGCAAATTCCAAAGGACCATAGAATGGTCGACACTGAGTTCTGAGTTCTTTGGCAACTTCTCATATAGTCATAAGAAGATCAGCTTCCATGATGACCCTCAGTTGTCACTGTCAGCTTCCAATGGCCAGCCACTATACTGCTCATCTTCAAGGCTCTCATCTCCTTTGTAAAACTTTTTGAGTCTCCAGGCACTGTTAGCAGTTCCTTGGCCAAATGCATTATTGATGTTGTGAGTTGTCTCCACTGCTTTAACATCCATTTTGAACCCAAATAAGAAAATCATTCAAATTTGCTTTCTGTCTAACATCATTTCTATAGTCTAAAATAAATATAAAATAAACAAGTAACATGTCATTAGCAAAAAAAACCCTAAGGCATGAAATGTGCATTAAAATGATGTATGACAGAACCATATTTATTTAGAATGTATTCCAATAGGAAATGGCAATTTTTAACAATGCAAAAGCTGCAAATATTTTTGCATCAAACTAATAATTGCCAAAACCCACAGAATTGAGACAAGATGATGGTGGAATCTTGTCTTTACCTTCTCTTTCCCGTTATTGTTGCTTTTTTCTTCAGTCATTCAGTCATATCTGACTCTTTGTGACACCATGCACTACAGCAAGCCAGGCTTCTTTGTCCATCACCATCTCCTGGAGCCTGCTCAAACTCATACTCACTGAGTCAGGAATGTCATCCAACAATCTTGTCCTCTGTCATCATCTTCTTCTCTTATTTTCAGTCTTTCCCAGAATCAGGCTCTTTTCCAATGAGTTAGCTCTTTGCATCAGGAGACCAAAGTATTGGAGCTTCACTTCAGCATCAGTTGTTCCAATGATATTCAGGATTGATTTCCTTTAGGATTGACTGGTTTGATATCCTTGCACTCCAAGGGAGTCTCAAGAGTCTTCTCCAATAACCACAGTTTGAAAGCATCAATTCTTTGGCACTCTTCCTTCTTTATGGTCCAATTCTTACATCCATACATGATTTCTGGAAAAATCATAGCTTTGACTAGACAGGCCTTTGTCAGCAAAGTGATGTCTCTGCTTTTTAATATGCTCTCTAGGTTGGTCATAGCTTTTCTTCCAGGGAGTAAGTGTTCTTTAATTTCATGGCTCAGTTACGATCTATAGTGATTTTGGAACCCAAGAAAATAAAGCCTGTCACTGTTTCCATTGTTTCCCCATCTATTTGCCATGAAGTGGGGGCACCTGATACCATAATCTTTGTTTTTTGAATGTTGAGGTTTAAGCCAGCTTTTTCACTCTCCTCTTTCACCTTCATTAAGAGACTCTTTAGTGCCTCTTCACTTTCTGCCATAAAGGTGGTGTCATTAGCATATCCGAAGTTATTGATATTTCTCCTGGCAATCTTGATTCCAGCTCGTGCTTCATCCAGCCCAGCATTTTGCATGATGTACTCTAGACACAACTTAAATAAGCAGGGTGACAATATACAGCCTCATGTCCTCCTTTCCCAATTTTGAACCAGTCCCACTATATAGAACTATAAATCTTGGAAATAAGAGACAGTAAAAAGAGGATGCTAAAAGCTTGAAAAAAAGAAATAGAACTTGTTAGTGACCCCAGAATCAGAAGAAAACACATCAGCAGGGTATCTCACTTTCTCACCCAACAGAAGATGGTGACCCAGGCCTGGCATTTACCCCAAATTTAACAACAGATAATGGCACTCGTAGGTATAACAATCCCTCTGATGTAAAGGGATTGTTACTTAAAAACACTAGGCAAGGGAAATCAATTGGAAGCCTTATTAATGATAAGGAAGTGTTCTCCCTATTGGGCTTGAGATACCCCTCTCCTTACCAAACACAAAAACTCATTCTCCACACAATTAACATCCAGACACTGTGGGTACCAGCAGAGGTGTTCTTACCACAAAAAGTTCCAAACCAGGAAGTGTTCTCCTTCCCTGCAGGTCCTGACATTTCCCCCCCCCTCCACAACCACCACCACCACCAAATAGAGACACAACAAAACTAGGTGCAAGGGCACAGAGTATAATGGCATCAAAAGCAACATCAGCCAGGGAAACAATTTTTCTCTGCCAACCTCATTTTCTCAGAGACACTGGCTGTGTGTGGAAAGAGTCATCTGCAAGGGACTCCACACCAAAAAAATGACCCTAATTCAAGAAAATCTCTCTATTCCCAAGTTACTGGTCAGCAACAACAATAACTGTCCAGCCTGGGAAAAAAATGCTTTGTTTCCAACGGAAGAAGGCTCCTTTCCCCGATCTACAAGCACAATTTTCTGGAAGCTCCTTACACTTCATCAAGCAACATCAGTAGGAATCAATGTGAGACCTACAAGTATGATATTAACCAAGCAGACCAAGGCTCAGATAATGAACTACTTGCTGCCAAATTCAGACTTAAATTGAATAAAGTAGGGGAAACCACTACACCTTTCAGGTATGACCTAAATCAAATTCCTTAAATTTATACAGTGGAAGTGACAAATAAATTCAAGGGATTAGATCTGATAGACACAGTGGCTGAAGAACTATGGACGGAGGTTTGTGACACTGTACAGGAGACAGGGATCATCCCCAAGAAAAGACCATCCCCAGGAAAGATAAATGCAAAAAGGCAAAATGTTGTCTGAGGAGGTCCTACAAATAGTTGTGAAGAGAAGAGAAGCAAAAGGCAAAGGAGAAAAGGAAAGTTATACCCATTTGAATGCAGAGTTCCAAAGAATAGCAAGGAGAGATAAAAAAGCCTTCCTTAGTAGTCAGTGCAAAGAAACAGGGGAAACAATAGAATGGGAAACACTAGAGATGTCTTCAAGAAAATTAGAGAAACCAAGGGAACATTTCATGCAAAGACGGGCACAACAAAGGAGAGAAATGGTCCATACCTAACAGAAATGGAAGATATTAAGAAGAGTTGGCAAGAATACACAGAAGAACTATACAAAAAAGAACTTCAAGACGCAGATAACCACAATGGTGTGATCACTCTCCTAGAGCCAGACATCCTGGAGTGTGAAGTTAAGCATTACTATGAACAAAGTTAGTGGAGGTGACGGAATTCCAGTTGAGCTATTTCAAATCCTGAAAGATGATGCTGTGAAAGCGCTGCACTCAATCTGCCAGCAACTTTGGAAAACTCAGCAGTGGCCACAGGACTGGAAAACGTCAGCTTTCATTCCAATCCCAAAGAAAGGCAATGCCAAAGAGTGCACAAACTACCCCACAATTGCACTCATCTCACACACTAGTAAAGTAATGCTCAAAATTCTACAAGCAAGGCTTCAACAGCACATGAACCAAGAATTTCCAGAAGTTCAAGCTGGATTTACAAAAGGCAGAGGAACCAGTGATCATCAAATTGCCAACATTTGTTGGATTATAGAAAAAGCAAGAGAATTCTAGAAAAACACCTACTTCTGCTTCACTTACTACATTAAAGCCATTGACTGCATAGATCACAACAAACTGGGGAAAATTCTTCAAGAGATGGGAATATCAGACCACCTGACCTGCCTCCTGAGAAATCTCTATGCAGGTCATGAAGCAACAGTTAGAAATGGACATGGAACAACAGGCTGGCTTTTAATAAGGAAAGATGTATGTCAAGGCTGTATATTGTTATCCTGCTAATTTAACTTATATGTAGTGTACCTCATGAGAAATGCCAGGCTGGATGAAAGAGAAGCTGGAATCAAGATTGCCAGCAGAAATATCAATAACCTCAGATATGTAGATGACACCACCCTTATGGCAGAAATCAAATAAGAACTAAAGAGCCTCTTGATGAAAGTGAAAAACAAGAGTCAAAAAGTTGGCTTAAAACTCAGCATTCAGAAAACTAAGATCATGGCATTCGGTCCCATCACTTCATGGCAAATAGATGGGGAAACAGTGACAGACTTTATTTTTTTCGGCTCCAGAATCACTACAGACAGTGAATGCAGCCATGAAATTAAAAGAAGTTTGCTCCTTGGGAGAAAACTTATGACGAACCTAGACAGCATATTAAAAAATAGAGACATCACTTTGCCAACAAAGGTCCATCTAGTCAAAGCTATGGTTTCTCCAGTAGTCATGTATGGATGTGAGAGCTGGACTATAAAGAAAGCTGAGCACCAAAGAATTGATGCTTTTGAATTGTGGTGTTGGAGAAGACTTTTGAGAGTCCCTTGGACTGCAAGGAGATCCAACCAGTCCATTGTAATGGGGATCAGTCCTGAATATTCATTGGAAGGACTGATGCTGATGCTGAAACTCCAGTACTTTAGCTATTTGATGTGAAGAACTGACCCATTAGAAAAAGACCCTGATGCTGGAAAAGATTGAAGGCAGGAGAAGGGGATGACAGAGGATGAGATGGTTGGATGGCATTACCAACTTGATGGCCATGAGTTTGAGTAAACTCCAAGAGTTGGTCATGGACACACATAGTGACTGAACTGAACTGAACTGATGCAGACCAAAAAACCATCATGAAGCTTCAGAAAAATTAGAATGTCATTGGAACACATCTCACAAGTAGGTTCAGGACTTGTGTGCTATACTTAAACAAGGTGGCTACTTTATAAAATGGAAGATTTACATAAGACTCTGGTTTCCCTCGTAGCTCAGCTGGTAAAGAATCCACCTGCAATGTCAGAGACCTGGGTTCGATCCCTGGGTTTGGATAGATCTCATGGTGAAGGAAACGGCTACCCATTCCAGTATTCTGGCCTGGAGAATTTCATGAACTCTATAGCCCACGGGGTCACAAAGAGTCAGACACAACTGAGAGACTTTCACTTTCTCCTAGTATAATCAAATTGTCCAGGATACAATAAAAAATTATGCATTATAACAAAAAGTTGAAAAGTTATAACTTGATGCCAAGAGGTTCTTAATTGACACCAGTTTATCTGAGAGGATTAGATATTGGAATGACTTGACAGGAATTTCAACTCTGGCATCATATATGTTTAAATAAGAAATTACAAATTCTTGTGAAACATACTCAAAATTAGAAAATACCAACAAAATACTAGAAGTTAAAATATGATCTTTTGGAAATTATAGAGCTAAAATATACAAAAATTTCAATTTTTTAAATAGTCACTTGATAAGCTCATTAACGTAGTAGATATAGGAAGGGACAGAACCAATGAATTTGAGGAAAGAACAGTATTCAATCTGAACTACAGAGAAAAAAAAACAGATTAATAAAATAATGAACAACTGTAAGGACCTGTAGGACAATAACAAATGATACACCATTCATATGATCAGAGTCTAAGAAAGCAAGGAGGAACAGTGAGGTTCTAAGTGCTGAAAATTTCCCAAATTTAGTAAAATACAGAGGACTAAAGACTGGGCTTCCCATGTGGCTCAGTGGTAAAGAATCCACCTGACAATGCAGGAGACGTGGGCATGATCCCTGGATCAGGAAGATACCCTGGGGAAGGAAATAGCAGCACACTCCAGTATTCTTGCTTGGAAAATCCCATGGACAGAGCAGCCTAGTGGGTTACAGTCCATAGGGTCACAAAGAGTCAGACATGACTGAGCAATTGAGCATGTACAAAGTTTGAAGAAACTGAATAAACTCAAAATAGGACTGCTGCTACTGCTAAGTCGCGTCAGTCATGTCCAACTCTGTGCGACCCCAGAGATGGCAGCCCACCAGGCTCCCCCATCCCTGGGATTCTCCAGGCAAGAACACTGGAGTGGGTTGCCATTTCCTTCTCCAATACATGAAAGTGAAAAGTGAAAGTGAAGTTGCTCAGTCTTGTCTGACTCTCAGCGACCCCATGGACTGCAGCCTACCAGGCTCCTCTGTCCATGGGATTTGCCAGGCAAGAGTACTGGAGTGGGGTGCCATTGCCTTCTCCCAATGAATGTGTAGCCTTGACTAGACGGACCTTTGTTGGCAAAGTAATGTCTCTGTTTTCAATATGCTATCTAGGCTGCACAGGCGCAGGAAGGCCTAGAGGAGCTACCCCACATTGAAGGTCAAGAACGGCAGTGGTAAGGAGATACCCTCATCCAAGGTAAGGAGAAGCAGCTGCGCTTTGCTGGAGCAGCCGTGAAGAGATACCCCACGCCCAAGGTAAGAGAAATTCAAGTAAGATGGTAGGTGTTGCAAGAGGGCATCAGAGGGCAGACACACTGAAACCATACTCACAGAAAACTAGTCAAT
>SJYT01021637.1:272334-332956 GCA_006410635.1 Cephalophus harveyi | reverse complement strand
CGGGGGAGCCTGGTGGGCTGCCGTCTATGGGGTTGCACAGAGTCGGACACGACTGAAGTGACTTAGCAGCAGTAGCAGCTACCCACATTGGAGAAGGAAATGGCAACCCACTAAAATATCTTACCTGAGAAATCAGGTGAGAAATCACCTGAGTTGTCAGGTGGGCTACAGTCCATGGGGTCTCAAAGAGTTGGACACAACTTAGCTTTTGGAGCTCTAACAACATTGCTTTTTGTCTAGTTGAGAAAATATAAAGCTGATACACACAGGGATAAGTCAACCATTAAAATAGTGATTATGGTTTAAAAGAAATGCTACGAGCATATGAATTAGATGGACAATTCAGGGAAGGCCTGAATTGAAGTGATAGGCCCTTATGAAGTGATATATAAGCTGAAAATTGAGGAATTGTCTGGAGTTAGCTTCATGTAAAGGGCTGGAGCATGAGTTGTTGAGTAACACAGAAAAGGCTGTCTAGCTAAAACAATGACAGCAAGCAGGACACATGATATGATTGCAGAAAAGGGCAAGAGCCAGATAATGGAAAGCATGATATACCGTATGATAGATATTAAATTTTATTTTAAATTACAGTGGTGCACATTTAAAATAATCAAATAATGCCACTTGTAGCAACATGGATAGACCTAGAGAGTGCATTCTGAGTGAAGTAAGTCAGACAAAGAAAGAGAAATATTATATGACACTCCTTATATGTTGAATATAAAAAGAAATTATACAAGTGAACTTACAAAACATAGAGACTCACAGACTTAGAGGATGAACTTATGGTCACTAGGAGGAAAGATGGGGGAAGGGATCATTAGGGATGGACGTGTACACACTGCTATTTTTAAATGGATAACCACCAAGGACTTACTGTATAGCACATGTAACTCTGTTCAGTGTTATGACGGGAGTTTAAGGGAGAATGGATCCATCTATGTGTATGGCTGTTCACACACTGTATCCCTTCGCTGTTCACCTGAAAATATCACAACGATTTTAATCTGCTATATCCCCAAACAAAATAAAAACTTAAAAAAAAATTAAAGATAGGTCCAGTTGGGTAAGGAAAGCTTCAATAAATTCTCAAAACACATTTCAAAAAATAAATACAGTGTGGGAAATCTGAAAGGTTTGGATCAAGAGGGTATGTAAAACTGTGTTTGAAGCTGACTTTAGCCAGAATTAGAGAAGCGGTTAAGCAGACCTTAAGAAGCATTATTATGAATAAAGTTAAAAAGTTAGTGGAGGTGATGTAATTCCAGGTGATCTATATAAAATTCTAAAAGATGGTGCTGTTAAAGTGCTGCAGTCAATATGTCAGCAAATTTGGAAAACTTAGCAGTAGCCACAGGATTGGAAAATGTCAATTTCCATTCCAATCCCAAATAAGAGCAATGCCAAATATTATTCAAACTATCATACAATGGTGCTCATTTCACATGCCTGAAAGTCATTGCTTAAAATCCTACAAGCTAGGTTTCAGCAGTATGTAAATCAAGAATGTCCAGATGTACAAGCTGGGTTTCAAAAAGGCAGAAGAACCAGAGGTCAAATTACCAACCTTCGCTGAATCATGAAAAAAGCAAGGACATTCCAGGAAAAAAAAAAATCTACTTCTGCTTCATTGACTATACTAAAGCCTTTGACAATGTGGATCACAAAAAAAACTGTGGAGAATTCTTAAAGAGATGGGAGTACCCAGACCACCTTAACCTGTCTCCTGAAAAACCTGTATGCAGGTCAAGAAGCAATAATTATAATCCTGTATGGAACAACTGACTGGTTCAAAATTGGGCAAGGAGTATGACAAGGTTGTATATTGTCTAACCCTGCTTATTAAACTTATAGGTAGAACATTCCAGGAAAAAAAAAAATCTACTTCTGCTTCATTGACTATACTAAAGCCTTTGACAATGTGGATCACAAAAAAAACTGTGGAGAATTCTTAAAGAGATGGGAGTACCCAGACCACCTTAACCTGTCTCCTGAAAAACCTGTATGCAGGTCAAGAAGCAATAATTACAATCCTGTATGGAACAACTGACTGGTTCAAAATTGGGCAAGGAGTATGAAAAGGTTGTATATTGTCTAACCCTGCTTATTAAACTTATAGATAGAGCACATCATGTAAAATACTGGACTGGATGATCTCAAGTTAGAATCAAGACTGACAAGAGAAATATCAACAATCTCAGATATGCAGATAATACCACTCTAATGACAGAAATCTAGATAGCATATTGAAAAGCAGAGACATTACTTTGGCAACAAAGGTCTGTCTAGTCAAGGCTATGGTTTTTCCAGTGGTCATGTATGGATGTGAGAGTTGGACTGTGAAGAAAGTTGAACACCGAAGAATTGATGCTTTTGAACTGTGGTGTTGGAGAAGACTCTTGAGAGTCCCTTGGACTGCAAGGAAATCCATCCAGTCCATTCTAAAGGAGATCAGCCCTGGGTGTTCTTTGGAACAAATGATGGAGTTTCAAAGCTGAAATTCCAGTACTTTGGCTACCTCATGCGAAGAGCTGACTTATTGGAAGAGACTCTGATGCTGGGAGAGATTGGGGGCAGGAGGAAAAGGGGATAACAGAGGATCAGATGGATGTGAGTTTGAGTGAACTCCGGGAGATGGTGATGGACAGGGAGGCCTGACGTGATGCGATTCATGGGGTCGCAAAGAGTCGAACTTATTGGAAGAGACTCTGATGCTGGGAGAGATTGGGGGCAGGAGGAAAAGGGGATAACAGAGGATCAGATGGATGTGAGTTTGAGTGAACTCCGGGAGATGGTGATGGACAGGGAGGCCTGACGTGATGCGATTCATGGGTCGCAAAGAGTCGGACATGACTGAGTGACTGAACTGAACTGAACTGAACTGAATGGCAGAAAATGAAGAGGAACTAAAGAGCCTCTTGGTAAGAGTGAAAGAGGGGAGTGTAAAAGCTGACTTAATACACCACATTCAAAAAACTAAGGTTATCACATCTAGTCCCATTACTTTATGACAAATAGATGGTGAAAAAGTGGAAACAGTGTCAGATTTTACTTTCTTGGAGGATGGTCACTGTAGCCATCAAATTGAAAGACAGTTGTTTCTTGGAAGGAAAGATATGAGAAAACTAGATAGCATATTAAAAAGTTCAGGTTACCATTTTGCCAAAAATTGTCTGTATAGTCAAAGCTATGATTTTTCCAGTAGTCATATATGAATGTGAGAGTTGTGCCATAAAGAAAGCTGAGCATTGAAAAACTGATGCTTTCAAATTGTGGTGCTGGAAAAGACTCTTGAGAATCCCTTGGACTGCAAGATCAAACCAGTCAGTTCTAAAGGAAATCAACCATGAATATTCACTGGAAGGACTGATGCTGAAGCTGAAACTCCAATAAATTTGGCCACATGATAGGAAGAGCCAACTCATTAGAAAATCTTTCCCTGATGCTGGCAAAGATTGAAGGCAAAAGGAGAAGGGGGTAGCAGATGATGAGATGGTTGGATCACATCACTGACTCAATGGACAGGAATTTGAGCAAATTCTGGGAAATAGTAGAGACCCAGCAGCCTCATGTGCTGTAGTCCATGGGGTCTCAAAGAGGCCTGACTTAGCAACTGAACAGCAACAACAAAAGTTCTGTTAAAAACAAAAACACTTTTAGCATAAACTACTTTTTAAATTGTACCTAAAAACAAAGCAATGAGTATTATGGATACCATAATTTGACTTAACTCGAAAACTGAAAACTAGTTTCTCAGTGCCCAGGCCACATTTCAAATTATCTATGATCACATTTGACTTGCAACTATAGCATTGACAGTGCAGATGTAGACTATTTGCATAATCAGAGAAAATACTATTGGAAAGAACTGTTCTTGAACTTTTATGATAAAATTACTTCCCAAAAAAAGCTTTTCAAAATATTCCTGAATTACTGTAGAGCTGTCTTAAATGTATATTTAAATTCAGTTGACAAAGATCAGATTTCTAAACTGTGCCTGATTGCTCTCAAATTCATATAACATCCTTTCCTCTTTTCACTCTGTAAGTCAAAGAACTGAATTTAGCAGGCTCTCTTATCTTTTAGCATGGGGTTAGGTGTGGCCTGAACAAGAAATTTCCTTACTTCCTAGCATGTCTTGCAGTGATTGAATCTCCTCCCTACCTCTAGCTTTTACAGTAGGTCCCTCCCTGCAAGGTCTCAGTTCTGTTTAATGAAATAGAGTCTGTTTGGTAAGATTCTAGCTCCCATTTCATGGTCTTATCTTCTCTGTCCTGGTAACAGCTCCTCCATCTTTGTTTTTCAACTCTATGTAAATTAGCAGCTTTCTGTTTATAAATTTCTGGAATAATTTATCTCTTGTGTATCTTCTCAGCTCTTTAAAAACTTGTTAACCTGTATTAAATCTCCCCCCTCCTTTTTTTTTTTTTTTACTTTTTGAACAACTGGACTGATCTCCCTTTTATTGCTAGATCCTGATTAATACATAGACTAATCTCAATAAGTCACAAACTTTTGCTTTTAATAAGCCATGTGATTTAGAATAAAAATTACATAATGTTCTCAAGACAAAAAATGCTGAATGGTAGAAAAAGGAGCAGCTTAAAATTAAAGAAATCTTATTTTATTTTACTTTATATGTTTTTTGAATAAGAAATGACTTTGAATTACTCTAATCAACAACAACAGCAACAATAAAATAACGGTGGTTTTCATATCGAGGTTTTAAATAGAAGTTATAATAACTCAAATTTCCCAGAAGTCATTTCTGAATACCTCAGGGGGTCTTTCAGCTAAAGTCTCTTTCAGTGTTACCCTTTGTGAAGAAAAAAAAAAAGAGGTTAAGTACATGAAAAATAAAATGTATTCTTTTTTTTTCCATAGAGTTCCAAAATTAGTATGTTGCTTTCATGTACTCTCCAATGGCAAAACACTTCAATATTCTTGTGATTTATTTAAAAAGTCAGTCTAAGATGTAAACTGGGGATAATTACATTCCCTTAAGAAAGGAGAAAATTCTCAGAGGCATTTAGAACAATGATAAAATTTTGTTTTTATTAAATGAAATGGTTACTGAGAAGTTTTCTAATTATTTCAAGGTTTGTTTTGATTAAAAAACTCAAAGCAAATCACAGAAAAGGCTGAAAAATTCTTTTTATTGGCAATCTGTTCCTTATTTTTCTAATAAAGTGCTTATTTTCCATAAACTTTTTCTTCCAACATTTTCATATTTTCACAGTCTAATTTCATCCAAAAATATATATTTAGATATTCTAGGACCTTGGGGTATGCTATACATCCACATGCTCATCCAGAAAAATGAATATGATTTTTTTGGATGTGTTTTCAGTTTCCAAATCTGTCACTATGCATATTGTTGACTTTTTATGTTATATATATATATATATATATATATGTGTGTGTGTGCATATATATATATGTACATATATGTGTGTGTGTGTGTATATATATATATGTTGTTTTTAACATTCTCATTACCACTAATCAGTTACTGCTGTACTTCAAAAGTGACATTTACCAAGTTTCAGAATCAAGTGTACCTTTTATATTGATTTCAAAATCTTCTCAATCCTTATTTTTTGGTTTAAATTTGTTCTGAACCACTAGATTCAATCCTTCTAAATTATATTACCTCTCATACACGACATTCATAATAGCTCCATGAATGGGTCTTTGTGATATTAAATCTGTGTTGTAAAATGTAAAAGCTAGTAAAGGAGTCAGAGGTCTCAGAAAAGTACCTGACACAAGTAAATGTTCAAAATTAAATAATTACAATTACTATTATTATTCAATAAATGTGAATTTGGATTCTATTATTTGTAATATATTTTGTCAGTGGCCTTATACAAATGAAAATAAGTTATAGACATTACGCTTCTGGAGAAGGAAATGGCAACCCGCTCCCTTACTCTTGCCTGGAGAATCCCATGGACAGAGAAGCCTGGTGGGATGCTGTTTATGGGGTCTCATAGAGTCGGACACAACTGAAGCAACTTAGCAGCCACAGCAGCAGCATTATGCTTCAGTTTCAATTTTCACTTAAAGAGAAAATTGTATATGTGTGTATATATATATATAATATTCAAATATATGTATATATATATTTAGAATCTAGTAGTTGATAGAGGTATCAGAAGTATAAACATAGCAATAGGTCAAGGAATAGAAGAGACAGTGATGACTTAATGTCAGGTCAATCAATAAAGGAAAATTTTATAGACCAAAAAAGAGTCTAAAGAGAGCTTTGAAGAATGAATAGGCTTTCATAATTAATAAAAATAATGAGAAAGACATTTAATACGGAGGAAAAAAGGAGTGTAAAAGAGTACAGCTGACACAGTGCATAAGGTTAGGGAGAGGCTATGGGAAGTTGTGCTGTAAAATCTCTGTTGTGAAATCTAACTCCCAGTAGGTCAACACAGTAAGGGC
Organism: Cephalophus harveyi; assembly: GCA_006410635.1. Lineage (NCBI taxonomy): Eukaryota > Metazoa > Chordata > Mammalia > Artiodactyla > Bovidae > Cephalophus > Cephalophus harveyi. The sequence goes on along the minus strand of SJYT01021637.1, from coordinate 326,500 downwards.
AGAAATGCATAAGAGGTAGCAACCTGAACTTTGGGAAATGAGTTCAGTACTAGGAAGAAGCAAATGCAAGAAGCACAGTAAGAGTGGTGAATTTATGTATTCTTTTATCTTTTTTTATTTTCTATATCAAGATATTTTATTTATTACTTCTGAACTAAGTTCCTAAGTGTATGTTACAAGTCATAGATAACAGAAGCAATGGCAGAAAACTGCCAGATAACTTCTGAACATGCAAAACTTAGGGAGGTGTACAACCTGTTAAAATTCTCCTAAGATTCTAACCAACAAACATGAAATAGGCCCAAGAAAGTAAACCCACCCTGTTACCAAAAAAGGCATCCACATATGACTTTTAAAATTAAGTCAATGAAGTAAATAAATAATGATAATTATGGAATACAGCTTTAATTAATGGATAGCAATGTTGCACTGAAGAGATTTACAAATGGCACATTGGGGGGAAATTTTTACTGCATTTTAAAATGCCTAGTGGGCTTCTGATTGAAGCTGTGACTTGAACAATACAATTTCTCTTCACATAAAACTTCTTTAAAGTGATAGAGTAATAAAATATCCATAAAAAAAGAATATTGGTAAGCTATTTTTTCCAATGATGAAAGATGACAATTGGTAAGGGAAAGTGACAGATTAAGGAGAGTGAAGAAAACAACTTCTCAGAGAGGCATTCTGAAATAGAATGAAGCAGATCACCCAGCAGAGTGTCATGAACCTCCAGACCCTGAAGCCACAGGTATCATCCATGGCAGATATAAAGTAATAGGCTGAAAATTAAGTACAAAGTGGTGTGTTTGCTTTATGAATTATTTTACTTTCCGACCTCCATTTACTCTTAAATATAGAATAAACTTGTAGTCAAGTCCTTAACATAGAAGATAATCCATGAATTTTTTTCAGTGAAGATATTTAATTAAATTTCTTGGTAGAAGAGAGCAGCTAAAGTGAATGTTGGCAGCGTGTCAATCTATAAAGTTAGGCTCCTACAGTCTTAGAGCATACACTGTGCAGGCTGTGCCTTGCAGAAGATGCCTGGACAAGAAAGCACTGCTCACACTCTGCTGCTTAAGCCATGTGCCAGGGCTACCTCTGTCTACAGAAAGAGTTGTCTTTTTCTAAAAGACGCTTACACCTTGGAAGAAAAGTTATGACCAACCTAGATAGCATATTCAAAAGCAGAGACATTACTTTGCCGACTAAGGTCCATCTAGTCAAGGCTATGGTTTTTCCTGTGGTCATGTATGGATGTGAGAGTTGGACTGTGAAGAAGGCTGAGCGCTGAAGAATTGATGCTTTTGAACTGTGGTGTTGGAGAAGACTCTTGAGAGTCCCTTGGACTGCAAGGAGATCCAACCAGTCCATTCTGAAGGAGATCAGCCCTGGGATTTCTTTGGAAGGAGTGATGCTAAAGCTGAAACTCCAGTACTTTGGCCACCTCATGCGAAGAGTTGACTCATTGGAAAAGACTCTGATGCTGGGAGGGATTGGGGGCAGGAGGAGAAGGGGACGACCGAGGATGAGATGGCTGGATGGCATCACTGACTCGATGGATGTGAGTCTGAGTGAACTCGGAGAGATGGTGATGAACAGGGAGGCCTGGTGTGCTGCAATTCATGGGGTCGCAAAGAGTCGGACACGACTGAGCGACTGAACTGAACTGAACTGAAGCGAGGTTTGCATGGACGTCAGTATCAGTGTGGCTGGAGGAGAGTCTTATTTGGAAGCCCAAATGTCCTAGACTTTTCTCATAGGCCGGAGAGAGCAAACTGGTGGGCCTCCAGCGGCCAGCCAAACCTGGAGAGATTTAACATCTGAACACACTGCACCTAGGTGATCATTTCTCTTGTGATTTTTTAACAAGTTGAACTTGGAGCAATTGATCTGGTGCCCATTGCCCATGACCGAGAATGTCATCCTACGTCAGAAAAATGTACACACTGGGAGCAAAAATTAGGAAGGAAGGAGGGAGGGGAAAGAGAGGAAAGAAGGAAGAAAAGAAGCAAGGAAAAGAGAATTGAATGGAAATTTAATCTGGTCAATAACCAAATCTGTTTTTTTCCATGAAGTGCCCTGATTGGACAAGGAACTCAGTGCAAGCCTTTTCAACTGACTAGTTTCTTTTCAAAGGACAAGTGTGCCCTTGATGAGTTGCCCTTTAAAACATAGGGAAGAGGCTGGCTGAGGAAGGGGATAGGACAATTGAGCTGGTAAAATGCGATGACTTCCCTTCTGAGGCTCACAGACCTCCTTGAACCCATTATTGACCTGTTGACAAATCCCAGTGTCATGGAAACACCTTTAATTACCAAATCCACATTCACTATGAGTGGATGGACTCCTCAGGTATTTGTGGCCCACCTACTAGGTGTGAGCAGGCACCCTGCTAGGCCTCACAGAGGCAAGGGCTGTAGAGACCCTCCCAGCCCCAGGGGCAGGTTGCAACCTGAGATGTGCATGGTAGCTGGGGAGGAGGACAGCTGCACAGGCATATGAAAGGCGTCTGGTTCAGCCTGGGGACAGGGCAGGGAGGCTGTGACAGCCCAGAGGACCCACATCTCTTCACCGCTGTGGCACTTACAGTACAGACGTCAGCACCACAGGGATCCTGAGCTTTACAGCTAAGAAAGCACTGGTTATGCCAGTGGTAAGGGACCAACTTACCACTGAAATTAGAAGACGCTTACTCCTTGGAAGAAAAGTTATGACCAACCTAGATAGCATATTCAAAAGCAGAGACGTTTCTTTGCCGACTAAGGTCCGTCTAGTCAAGGCTATGGTTTTTCCTGTGGTCACGTATGGATGTGAGAGTTGGACTGTGAAGAAGGCTGAGCACCGAAGAATTGATGCTTTTGAAGTGTGGTGTTGGAGAAGACTCTTGAGAGTCCCTTGGACTGCAAGGAGATCCAACCAGTCCATTCTGAAGGAGATCAACCCTGGGATTTCTTTGGAAGGAATGATGCTCAAGCTGAAACTCCAGTACTTTGGCCACCTCATGCGAAGAGTTGACTCATTGGAAAAGACTCTGATGCTGGGAAGGATTGGGGGCAGGAGAAGACGGGGACGAACGACTGAGGATGAGATGGCTGGATGGCATCACGGACTCGATGGATGTGAGTCTGAGTGAACTCCGAGAGATGGTGATGAACAGGGAGGCTTGGCGTGCTGCGATTCATGGGGTCGCAAAGAGTCGGACACGACTGAGCGACTGAACTGAACTGAAGGGACCAACTGGGTTTCCCAGATGGCTCAGATGGTAAAGAATCTGCCTGTTATGCAGGAGACCCGGGTTCGATCCTCGAGTCAGGAAGATCCCCTGGAGAAGGATATGGCAACACACTCCAGTATTCTTGCCTGGAGATTTCTAGCACAGAAGGAATCTGGCAGGCTATAGTCCATGGGTCACAAAGTCGGACATGACTGAGTGACTAACACTTTCGCACTTCAAGGGGCCAATAGTATTTAATGGGCCTGAGGTTCCTCTTCACGTGTGCGTGTTTTTACACCACAACCCCTGTGTCCTCTGTGTACATGACCCTGCTAACAATACATAATGCATGAGGCTCCTGACTTCCCCTCACTTCCCATTCCCTTGACCACTGTCATCGGTGAATCACGGGGGACGGTTTTTGCTTTTAGTTTTCATAAAATCCTGTAGCATGTCTGCTGAATTTTCATTCATTCACTCACTCGGCCATCATCCACCAGAAACGTCCATGATCCCCAACACTGTGTCAGTCCGAGGGGCGTGAGGACGGGAGAGATGGGTGTGGGCCCGCTCCCAGGGTTGATAGTAGTTCTCAAACTCTGCGGGGCACACAGTTCCCTAAGTAAAGAACTTACTTAAAAATGCACATATTCTTATTTCAAGTTGTCAAGACATGGAAACTATCTGTTGACAGATGAATGGATAAAGATGTGGTACATATGTACAATATATCACTGTCATAAAAGAACAAACTTTTGCCATTTGTAGCAACAAGGATGGAACTGGAAGCCATTATGCTGAGTGAAATTAGTCAGACAGAGAAAGATGAATACTGTATGACATCACTTTGATGTGGAATCTAAAAAATACAACAAACCAGGAATATTATAAAAAAGAAGAAGACTCACGGATAGAAAGGACGAACCAGGGGCTACTACAGTGGGGGGAGGGGCAATACAGGGGTGCGGGAATGGAAGGCACAAACATTGGGTGTAAGATAGACTCCGAGATGTATTCTATAGTATAACATGGGAAATATAGCCAATATTTTGGAATAACTGCAAATGGGATGTGACTTTTAAAGTTGTAGGAAAATAAAAAGCTTAAAACAGATGTAAAAATGCACGTGCTCAGCCTAATCTTAAGGGAAATTTGAAAAAATATACTAAACCAGGAGACAGACCATTGCACAATGTGAGGGTGATGAGCCCCTGCTGTCTGGCAAGGGTTGTGTGAAGATCCAGCACTCGATTCCCAAGAGCTCAGATCTGCAGGAATGTGGGGATGGGGGGATGGGTAAGGGGCTTCCAGTGACAGACACATCGTCCCAGCAGGAACGCCCAGAAAGGGAAAGGAGTGTGAGAAAGACGGCCACTTACGTGAAAACTCCTCAGTGCTTTTGCCTGATTATTATTCCATTTTGTCTAATTGCATTTTAAAATGCTCAGTGGGGGGGAAAAAAAAAGCCAAGTCTTTTAATAAATTAAAAGCAAGTCTGCTTTTTAACCTGCGGCAGGTTTTTAAAAAATCCTGCTGAGGGCACCCTGCTCAGAGAGACGTGGGTTTTGCAGATGAAGGTAATTGGTGCACACCTTCACCTCTGGAGCTGGGAGGGGGAATGCAGGCCCTTGGTTGCTGGAGTAACCTCTCCCTGATCGAGAGGCCACTGTACCTTACAAAGGGTGCTGAAAGAGTCAGACACTATTTCCTCTGGCAGAGTGTTTTCAGGAACGAAAAGCTCGTGGGACCGCAGGATGCAGCTCTTCTAGACTCTGAGACTGAAAGACTGTGTCTGATGATTCCTCCAATGAGCATGATCAGAGACACTTGGATGCCCAGTGAAGCGGGATTTGGGACAGAAGAGCTGGGCAGCTGTTCCAGTTACCAATCTACAAAACACGTTAAAAGATCACAGGAATCAATCAGAAACACTGAGCCAGTTAGCTTCAGCTTCCACACATGACTTGATATAATTGTCAAAATGCAAACCTCAGTCAAAGTACACCTCATCCTGAGAGAGACGGAAAATACATTCCTATATATATTTATGTGTGTGTGTACTAGGTTCCTTCAGTCGTGTCCGAGTCTTTGTGACCCTAGGCTCCTCTGTCCATGGGATTCTCCAGGCAAAATACTGAAATGGGTTACCATGCCCTCCTCCAGGGGATCTTCCCAACACAGGGATCGAACCCGCGATTCTTACCTTTCCTGCACTGGCAAGTAGGTTCTTTACCAGTAACACCACCTAGGAAGCCCTATATATATATTGATATATGTATAAATATATATATATAAAACTGACTCACTTCACTGTACATTTGAAACTAGCACAACATTATAAATCAACTATATTTCAACAAAAGTTTTAAAATGCATTCCTGAAGGCGCAGAGAGGTTTGATAGCTTCAGAGCCTGGGGTCTGGAGCCAACCTGTCTGAGTTCAAATCCAGAGTCTACTGCTGTGTGTGTGAGACCCTAGGCAATTTGTCTGTGTTCCTGTTCCTCATCTATAAAGTAAGGGTTGCAATAGTGTCAGTTTCGAGGGCACACGTGAAGCATTTAGAATCCAGCCTGGCATGTAGCAGTCACTATATAAGGATTGCGAGTCGCTCAGTTGTGTTCGACTCTTTGCAACTCTATGGACTGTAGCCTGCCAGCCTCCTCTATCCATGGAATTTTCTAGGCAAAAATACTGGAGTGGATTGCCATTGCTTTCTCCAGGGGATCTTTCTGACCCAGAGATTGAACCCAGGTCTCCTGCATTGCAGGTAGATTCTTTATTGTCTGAGTCATCAGGGTTAACTATTTCTTATTTTTATAACTAGCTCAAGCAAGTTGCCTGGTGCTATTTGAATCTGCACCTCTTAATCTGAGACCAGCCAGCTGAATGCTTCCTCAAGGTCAAGGCTCCCTTAGCTGAAACCCTAAAAGTAAGTCCTGCAAGAGGGATTTTTCCTATGTACAAGCAATTAATTTTATTTCCTTAAAAATGTAACCCCATGGCATGTTTCTAAAGAAACCATCTGATTGAAAAACTAGGAAAGAAATCTGATCAAAATCAAGCATTACTGAAAAGTTTTGCCCATATGAAATTCCCATTCTGCCACCACCCTTTACAAAAAAAACCAAAAGCAACTATTGAAAATGTTGAACGAGTTATGGTAATCATATCTCTGTATGTGTTACTTCTATCCTAAGTGGATAAGTTGTTGTTGTTGCTTAGCTGCTAAGTCGAATCCAACTCTTTTGTGACCCCATGGATTCTAGCCCTCCAGGCTCCTCTGTCCCGGTGATTTCCAGGCAAGAATACTGGAATGGGTTGCCACTTCTTTCTCCAGGGATCTTCCCGACCCAGGGATAAACCCACATCTCCTGCAGTGCCAGGCAGATTCTTTACTGCTGAGCCACCTTGGAAACCCAAGTGGAAAAGCAGCTAAACTCTTTAGTTAGGAGCGCTGGAGAAACTGGGAAAGGAAGACCATTTCAAATAAGCCAAAATGTAATGCTGTGTTTGATATTAAATAAACCCCTTACTTAGAACGTGGAGGCATATGATGGGTTTTACTAATAGAAAATCGGAACTTCTCCCTTCTAAATGAATGTGGAACAACATTTAAGGAAACATTTTGGGATGTGCCAAAGTATTAACTTGTTCTGACCTCCTCTTCAGCTTGATCCTGGGGCCTCCCCTAGACCTCCTCAGCCACCCCCAGCACCACAAGAGGCAAGGCTGAGGGCAGAGCCAGAACAGGGTATGTGGAGGAGTCCATATGTTAGCCAGGACCGCAACTCAGCATTAGGCAAGAATCTCAGCGTTAGACAAAGTGGGATTGAAAACAGTCAAGGCCTCGTTTAAATTCACTCCTGAGATGTTTACATTTCTTTTAAATCACATTATCATACATTTAGTTAAAATCTATTGTCTTCTGTATACTTGTAGGTAATTGACCAGCCATTATACTGCTAACAACTAGTTAATTCTACTTTATTTCAATTTTGTTTTATTTTTATAATTTTTTAAAATCTCAGTCTTTTAAAAAAATACGTACTTTTAAAATTTGTTTGGCTGTACTGGGTCTTAGTTGGAGTGTGCAGAATCTTAAATCTTAGTTGCAGCATGTGGGAGCTACTTTCCTGACCAGGGATCGAACCTTGGCCTCCTGCACTGGAAGCACAGAGTCTTAGATGTTGAACTACCAGGGAAGTCTTGGTTTTGTTTTTAAATGTAGGTTAACTCAACATTTTTTCCGCTCTAATGGCGATACATGGTTATTTTCAAGAATGTACAAAATACAGAATTGTATATGTAAGACCAGAAAAATCACCTACAATCTCACCGCCAGAGGTGAAGACAGTTAGTCATTGGTATATTTCCTTCCAGTCCTCGCTGCTAAGTGCAGATGCGCTTTCCTTTCCTGAACGTATTTGTTTATGTACAGAGCTGAGGTTGTGCTGCTTTCTGGCCTGACTCAGCTCCTTAACCTCGTGTTGTCGCACCTTCTTTTCTGCACTGTACCAGTGCGGGTCCTCCAGGAAACAGGTTTCCCTCTGACCTCCCGAGGACTGATGAAGGGACTCGGAGGCATGCTGACCTAGCCGGAGCGCCAGGAAGAGGTCCTCCGGGTAAGGCTCCAGGAGGGGCAGTCAGGGACCTGGAGGAGAGAGGGCGGGAGGAGCGGCAGGAACCACCCGACACAGGGGAAGCTGCCCAGGAATCAAAGCCCTGCCTTCACTCTCCTCCTGCTACACCCACACTGGGCAAACCCAGAGAGAGGGCAAGGGCAGGCCGCCTGGAGGGCGCAGAGTGATCCGGAGGGCAAAAGGAGAGAATCGGGAGAAAAAAAAGGAGAGGAGCAACAATTTGTATCATCATATATGCTTTAAGTACACTTTCAAAATAAGAATGCCTAGTATTCCTCTATAGAAAAGTATCATAAATTATTTATCACAGTCCCTGTGGATTCTTTCCAATTTTTTTTTTTTTTTTACTTTTATAACTAGAACCACAGTAACCATTCTTATACATACATTTCTGGCTGCATCTCTGAGTATTTTCTCAGCATAAACTCCCAGGGGTGGAATTACTGAGTCAGGGGAATCTATATGTTTAAGGCTTTTTATATATATTGCCAAATAGCCCTCCCAAAGGCTATTACACCAATTTAAATGCCCACATGCAATGCATGTAGAGTCCTCATCAGGGGAGAGCCTGCCAGTTTATCTAGCATGTGCTCTCTAAATGCACCACTTCTGCCAGGGGACCTGGCTCTAGCTGCCTGGTTGAAGGGGGCTCTAGGGGAAGAAGGCACTCCCCTGAGCCTGCCCCGGGGATCATGTTTGTGAAAGGTCGGACCTCCCAGGCCGGGAAAACCGACCGGTTGTCAAGACAGGAGAAGGCTTCAGAGTCGGTTCACTCGAGGGTCAGCAGGGTGTCTGACAGCGGGAAAGGAGGTGATGGGCACTGACTGGGAGTTTCGTTTCATTTGACCTCATTTCCCCCTGGCCGAATGCGTAGTGAACAAGGTGGACAGTCATACAAGGTGCAGGGTGAAGGTTTCTCCTGGGGAATCGTTTCCCAGGCCAAGAGAAGGTCACAGCAGGGCCCAGGTGCAAAGAGAAGCCCGGACAGTCAGGACATGAGGGAGAGAGGGGGAGGGGAGGGGGACCCAGAGCTGGAGCCATGAACCCACCTCCATGCCTGTGATCACTGCCCCCATCTGAGTCCCTAACTTTACCGGATTGGGGCACGGAGATGGGGCAGGTCCCTCACTGAGGAAGCTCCATGGTGGATTCTATTTCCCATCCCCCAAAGGAATCAGCAAGCGCCTGGGGGGCCAGAGACCACCCCTTAATCATGCGTCAAGGAAAGGGGGGTCGAGATAAGGCTCCCGCCAGATAAACGGCAGGGTAACGGTATCGTAGGCTTCCCTGGCGGCTCCGTGGCAAAGAATCCACCGGCCAATGCAGGATACACAGGTTTGATCCCTGAATTGGCAAGATCCCCTGGAGGAGGAAACAGCTACCCACTCCAGTATCCTTGCCTGGAAAATCCCACAGACAGAGGAGCCTGGCAGGCTACAGTCCATGGGGTCGCTAAAGAGCCAGACACGACTTAGTGACTAAACAATAGCAGTAGTATCGTAAATGAGCCTGTCTGTAATTGCTCCCTGGCAGATAAATAACATGAATATTTGATCAGCAATTTATAAATTCAATACCAAGAAACAATAGAGCGAGTCCAAGAAGGCATAGACACATAGGTTTACGGTTTATTATTGATTGGGAAGAGGAGTCATATTAATAATAGCCAAGTTTTAGAGCACACTCTGCCCGTGGTGCTGAGAAATGTACAGACAGTCAGTAATTTCATCCTCCTGACACCCGGAGATGACTAAGGTAACCCATCCTGTCCCCGCCAGGTTGTCCTTGTCCTGAAGCTGCTCCCAACTGTCTCTGCCGCTCTGACCCCTCCTTGGGAGGCTCACCGGAAGGGCGGCAGTGACTAGCCAGACCCTGACTGACTGCCAGTCGGATGCCCGCTCATTCTCCATTCATCTAGCAAATACTCACGAGCCCAGACGTGTTCTGGAAACAGTGGGTACAGCCATGAACAAAATCCCTGAGACAGAATTCTGAGACAGAATCCCTGCTCTCAGGAAGCTATCGGGGGAGGGAGAGAGAGAGATGACGCTTTTTCTTTTGGCCTCAGGCCTTTTGTACTTGGGGTTCCCTTGACTGCAAGGCTTTTCTCCGGGCATCCGACTCAGCAGCTTGCTTATGCACTCAGGTCTCCCGTCAGCGCTGCCTCCTCCAACCAGGCTTCCTTCCCCTCCCTGTCTGAAACAGAGCCCCTTTCTCTCTTTCGCTGTACTTTATTTTTCTCCTCTCACCATCTGATATATATACACGTGTGTTTATGTGTAAACATTTGTTTGTTTCTTCGCTGTCTCTCCCACTGAAAGGCTGACATTCTGAGATCCTGGCAGGAGGGTGACTTTTACTCAGTGTTGGCCTCTTGGGTGCAGTGGAGCCCATTTCCTGGGTCCCAATTATCTCTTAACTGTACCACACTGGGTCAAGGTACTTGGTTGCAAGCAACAGAAACTTTTTTTGTTGGGTGAAAGACTGGGGGCCTGGGAAAGATAGAGGGGCCTGGGAAATACACGGAAAGCAAGGAACCAGAACCGGAGCTGAGATCACTAGGGAAGGAGGTGGTTAGGACGCTGCAGGGAGGCATCACTGCTCTGGATATTTGATGCTGCCACCTCTAGACTTTCAGGAAGTGCCTGAAGCTGCACTTGTTTATTTCTGCCTCTCCTGCCAGATTCAGGATCCCTGGTGATGGACCGAGCCGGAGTCAAAGTGCTACCCTTGCTTCCCCTCCCCTGCCAGCTGTGTCTTTCGTAGTGGGCGGCAGTGCATTGAGACCCTCTAAGATAACACACGTGGAGAATTCCTGCAGATTGAAGGAGGCGCTGGCTGCAGGACCCTATAAATAGCTACAACATGTAACAGTGGAAGAGGCCTCCTTCCCAAAATGGTGATGGAGATGCACTAACCTCCCTTGGTAACAAGTAACGTATCCACAGGCCCCAAATCCAGACTCTGGACGTTTCTCCTGCCAGGAGCTAGTCACAGTCAGGGTACATGATTTTAAACCTCACACAAGCTGATCTGGCAGTGTCCTGGGGGCTCGGCTGTCTTGGGGGGGGTGGGGGGGTGGTCAGGGAGAGCATTCTGGGTGTGTGTGGCTTGACGGGTCCAGGGAGACATTCTCATGGCAGGCAGTGACCTTCCTGCTCTCCCCAAACCAGGATATTCAGGCATCCTAGGGCAAGGTCCCACACTTGGGTTTTTTCCTGACAGCTTCTCCTGAGTAAAGATCAATGAACCTCATCTATCTTCAAAAGGACAGAATTCTTCCTCCTGGGGAACATAAAAGGGATGGTAGAAGCTGACACATCCCTTTGTTTATTTTCCATGCACCTCTATCCGAGTCCCTGAAGAACAGAGCTTCCTGGTCACCCCAGGTTGGTCCCTGAAACCAGGCTCAGGAACAGTCTGGAAGTCACCAAACCACGGCTCACTGTTTAGGGTAAGACACACTGGATGCAATTGAAGGAGGGCCTCCTGACGCACAAGCAGCCACCTCCTCCCTGCCTCCAGTGATCGAACGTGCCACAGTTCCTGGCTTTAGAGGAAAATCATATCACAAACACCCACAAGAGATCTCAGTTTGGGGTTCCTCTTGGCCTCTGGCATCCATCTCCTGGGTCCCAGACAGGAGGCCTTCTCCAGCACCAAACAAGGGGCCTCTGTCCTATTTTTAAAAGCTCTCCAGGAAATACCCTTGTGCCTACACTTGCTCACCACCCACTCACCTTCACCAGCTTCTGATCTGCCTTCCGCCTCCCTCTCTCTCCATCCGCTCGAGCCTCAGGAAGGACCCGGGGACCACCTCCTCAGCAGCCCCAGCCCAGTCCTCATCCTTGACCAGTTCAGCCTTTGTCAGGAAATCTCTTGGCTTCTGGGACAGGAAACTCAGGATTTCCTGTCTTTTTTTTTTTTTTTTTAATTTGGCCGCAAGGGGTGTTAGTTGCAGCATGAGAGATCTTTTTCGGCTGTGGCATGTGAGGTCTGGATCACTGACCAGGGATGGAACCCAGGCTCCTGAACTGGGAGTGTAGAGTCTTAGCCACTGGGCCACAAGGGAAGTCTCTTTCCTATCTTCATCATATGGCCATTTGCCCAGAGACCCGAGCTTCTGCGCTCGGCTGCCCGCTCCCTGCCGTCCCTCACTAACCCCCTCGCTGAGCCTCACCGGGCACCCCCGCCCCCCCGTTGATGGTCCTCACACCACAGCTCTCTTGTCAATGCCCGCCCTGGTGCCATGCTCTAAGGACATCTCGTCCCAGGCGCCTTTCCTGGGTGTCTGAATATCCCAGGCTGGACCGCTCATTCGCTGCTCTGGCGCTGATCCTCCCTTCATACAGCCCTCTCTGAATGGCACCACCAGCCTCCAGTAACCATCTCAGCATCATCTCTAGCTCACCCACTGGCCTCACCTCCTGATACCCAGCTGCCAGAGCCTCTCTTCGCAATGTCTCTTTCGAGTCCCATCAAGTGCTTATTTTCTACTCTTTTCCAAACCTCCTCACTGAGCCGTCTCTACCCTCTCCTCTGCCACCCCCTCACAATCTCCATAGTACGCTTCTACAAGGGTACTTTAAAAAAAGTTCAATCAAAAAGACGGAATCCTGTCACTCTTCTGTTCTGAGACCCTCAGCGGCTCCCGTTGCAATTGGCAGAAACTCCCAGCTCCTAAGCCCAACACTATATGCTTCAAAATCCAGTCTTTCCAGACCCACTTCTCATCTACCACTTCTCCTTTAGGACAAGCTTTTGCAATTTAACTCAAATTCTCACTCATCTCCAAATACCCTGTGTCCTCTTATCTCTGGGCTTCTGCTTCAGCTGAACATTTCTCATATAAAGCCTTCCCTTTTCTCTGTGTTCATCAAAAATCCTACCTTCCTTCAAGGCTCGCCTCAAATGCCACTTCTTCCCAGAAGCCTTTCTGGGTTTCCCCAGCCAGGAGTTTCCCTTCCCTGTGCTCCCTGGGTTTCCTGTGTTTCTCTCACCGCACTCAGTACACACAACCTCATGTCACATCAGTTTGAGTATGTGCCTCACTGCCCACACTAGTCCCCTTTGGGCAAAGATTTTATCCTTCCAGAAGAGTAATTTGCTCATGGTTGATATTTGCTGAATTAAGTCATTGGGCTAGATAACCGTATACTTATTTACTTTTCACTGTTTGCAAATGTCATAAGTAGATGAGCACAGAGTTGACATCAAAGGCAGGAATATAGAAGTATGTTCTGCTCACATCCATATCCTTGTCTGCAAATCAAAAAAGTAGATCAAAACTCAGTTCTTGAGTGACTGGGACCATTGCTGGCTAGACCTTAATTAATCTCATGGAAAATATTCAAGGGACTTAACAAGCCTGGGAAGGAGGAGGGGGCAGGTGAGAGAGAGCCAGGGCTGCTGCTGTCAAGAAATGCTTTCTTCCTGTAACCGTATCCCCCGGGGCCAGGCCAGGAGCTCTGCTTAATCTCCCTCTCTGCGGTCACTCAGGATATGATTACTGGCATCAGATGCAAGCACATGTTTCTGTTCCATTAATCTGAGAGAAGCTGGAAAGGGAGCCACAAGGGCATTGCTGTGTTGGTTAGTTACCACCTCAAAGAGGAGCGTGAGAGAGGGGGAGGAAGGCTCTGGCAGATGGGCCGGGAGGGAGGCCTGGCGGAAGCAGAGGGAGATGAGAAAACCATGCGGAGAACAAGTTCCTGTGGCCGGAGCCCGATCCCTCTCAGCTGTTACACCGTGGGGCCTGGAGGAGGGATGCACACACCTACACACACACGCACCCCCAAAGGAACTGACAGGCGCCGAGTTTCTACACCTTAGGGGTCTTGCAGTTGGCCTGACACCCCTTGGTGAGCATCATTGCTTGGGGTGTGCGGTAACCCATGGGACCCAAATCTGTCTCACACACAGTAACCGCCTCAGTGTGTCCCGCAGCTCAGTAATAAAGATGTGAACAGCTGACATGCAGTGTCACATGGCATTGGTGACTTCTGAAAGCCACACTTTGCAGCTCAGCATATTTTGTTCCAGGTACCAGAGATGCACAAACGCTCACCGCCTTTTCTTTGCCACACAGCATCTCAGCTCAGCTTGGCGGGCGGCCAGGTGATCTCTACCTTGCCAACAGGTTTCTGCTGTCGAAATCTCGGGAAGAGTTTCCTCTGACGGGGAAAGTGGAGGACCAGAGGAGCTTGAAACACACACCTTATTCCTGCAGGGTCTGCTCTTAAAGGACCCCTTCCCCCTCTGTCTTATTTTTTTTTTAATTTAAATTTATTTATTTTAATTGGAGACTAATTACTTTATATTATTGTATTGGTTCTGCCACACATTAACATGAATCTACCATGGGCGCACACGTGTTCCCCATCCTGAACCCCCCTCCCGATATTGTGGCTGGGAAGGGGCACACTGCTTTAGCCAAGTCAGGACTTAAGGGAAGTTGGAAAGATTACCCCTTATGGCGATAGAAGCCCTGATTCTGTCTGCTCCATCCTATTCTCTCTCCTATGTCTCATTACTACCTTCCTAGAACCTCAGCAGTGCAAACACACAATTTCTCAAAGCACAGGCCTTCAAATCGCAGATCACGCTTCAGTTCTGGATGGTCAAATGGAATCAGTGCATGAGGAAAGGTTGATAAAAGCAAAGGAAGAGGGGCTTCACGGAGCAAGCAAGGTTATGTTTGACCCCAAGAAAACGGGGCCATTCAGCGTTGTGGGCAGACTGGCCTTCGCACTGCTTCTTCCTATCTGCTGGGCCTCCGCCCAGCCGCCGTGTGCATCTGTGGCCCGCTGCTCCGCATGCCTTTCTGCCAGGCTCCGCAGAGTGGGCGGAGAGGATAAAGTGACTGTTAACAGCAGGGTCTTAACTCCTGGCCTGGTCCCTGAAAGTACAGGCTGCAAAGCAGTTTACACTGATCAAAACACCCCATTGGCGTCTTTGGGACCCTTTCACATGCCCTGAAGGTTTGTCTCCAGGAGCTATAAGGAGCTAGCTTGAACTTCGCTTCAGTTTGGAGACTGGTGGGGGTGTGGTGTCCACACTGGCAGGCCAGAGGTCACGAGCACCTCAGGAGGCTGTTGCGAATTCCCTAGATCTGGGGACCCCAGGAGCCAGTGTGGGTGAAACTCACCTCTCGCTGGATGCTGGTCAGGGGCAACCAGCTGGTTGGTGAGAGGAGCATGGCTGAGCCCAGAGCCCACCCGCCCATCCCCGAGAAGCCTGTCCAGTGTCTGCTCAGGCAGAGCAGTTATCTGACCCTGAGCCCTGTGGGTTCCAAACATTTTCCAACAGAAAACAGCAGACAGCCTTCATCAGCAGTAGATGCCAGGTCACTTGGGGAACAAGTGTGGTTAACCATTTAGATTTCTTTCAGACTTATATTTACTATCACCATAATCAAGACATAAAACTTTTCCATCGCCCCCAAAAGTTCCCTCAGGCTCCTTTGTAGTCCACCCTGATGGCTCTGCCCCAGACCCTGACAACCACCAGTGTGGTGGGTCTCCATAGTTTTGCCTTTTCCAGAACGTCATAGTGTTGGAATTATACAGTTATACAATTATATAGCCTTTGGAGTCTGACTTCTCTCACTTGGCATGACTCACCTCAGATATACACAAGCTGCACACATCCGTAGCTTACTTCTTTGTGTTGCTGAGAAATATTCCAATGCATGGATGGGCCACAGTTTACTTACCCATTAAATAAATGTTGAAAGACATTTGGGTTAATTCCAATTTTTTGGTGATTATGAATAAAGTTGCTGTAAACATGCAAATGCTGGTTTTTCTGTGACCATGAATTTTCATTCTTCTCTGATTAATACCCAAGAGTGAGATTCTTGAATCCTTTAGTGAGTGTATGTTTACCTTTTTAAGAAACCACCAAACTGATTTCCCAAATGGCTCAATCATTTCACTCCTACTGCCCTATACAGAGTTCCAGGCTTACACACACACACACACACACACACACACCAGTGTTTATTATCACTGGGCTTTCTTTTCTTTCAGCCATTCTGACAGATATGTAGTGGTAGCTCATTGTGGATTTAATTTGCGTATCTATAATGACCAACAATTCTGTATATTTTTCATGTATCTATGGCCATCCATATAGCTTCTTTGGTGAAACATCTATTAGGTTTTTTCCCATGTTTTATGAAGTTATTTGTGTTCTTATAACTGACTCACGAGAATTCTATGTATTGCTTTTTTGATTGAAATATAATTGACATATAATATTAGCTTCAGGGGCATGGCATAATGATTCAAAATATGTATGTATTGCAAAATGATCACCACAATTAGTCTATCGATATTCACATTGTATGTGTTCTACATATAAGTCTTTTATCAGATGGGTGCTTTGCAAATATTTTCTACCCTGTCTGTGTTTTTTTAATTTTCATAACACTCTCTTCCAAAGAGCAAAGTTTTCAATTTTGATAAAGTTCAGTTAATTAACTGGATTGTTTTTGGCTTTTATACCTTAGAATTCAGTGTTTAACTCAAGGTTACAAAGATTTTTCTCCTGTGCTTTTTTCTTGAAGTTTTATAGAAGTATGGATTGATCTTATTATTAATATTGATACATATTGCTGTTGTTATCGAGTGTCTAATTCTTCCAGCACTACTTATTGAAAGTCATCCTTTCTCCATTGAATTGCCTTTTCAATTTTCTTGAAAATCAGCCTAAAAACATATATGTGTGGTTCTAGTTTTAGACTCTCTATTCTGTTTAGTTGATCTGTGTGTTCGTTTCACAGTACAAGAATATCTTGATTATTGCAGCTTCATAATAAGCCTTGAAATAGATAACATAGCTTTTCAAGACTTTTTTTAATTGACTTGACTATTCTAGTTTTTATAAACATTTTAGAAGCAACTTGTTGATTTCTGCTAAAAAATCTTACTGTGATTTACTTGAAATTGCATTCAATCTATGGATACATTTGAGGAGAATCCCTGTCTTCAGTTGAGTTCAGTTCAGTCACTCAGTCGTGTCCAGCTCTTTGCGACCCCATGGACTGCAGCACGCCAGGCCTCCCTGTCCATCACCAACTCCTGCAGTTTACTCACACTCATGTCCATTGAGCCATCCAACCATCTCATCCTCTGTCATACCCTTCTCCTCCGGCCTTCAATCTTTCCCAGCATTGCGGTCTTTTCTAATGAGTCTGTTGTTAACATCGGTGGCCAAAGTATTGGAGTTTCAGCTTGAGCATCAGTCCTTCCAATGAATATTCAGGACTGATTTCCTTTAAGATTTACTGGTTGGATCTCCTTGCAGTCCAAAGGACTCTCAAGAGTCTTCTCCAACACCACAGATCAAAAACATCAATTCTTTGGTGCTCAGCTTTATAGTCAGCTCTCACATCCATACATGACTACTGGAAAAACCATAGCCTTGACTAGATGGATCTTTGTCGGCAAAGTAATGTCTCTGCTTTTCAATAAGCTGTCTAGGTTAGTCATAACTTTTCTTCCAAGGAGTAAGCGTCTTTTAATTTCATGGCTGCAATCACCATCTGCAGTGATTTTGGAGCCCAAAAAAGTAAAGTCTGACACTGTTTCCACTGTTTCCCATCTATTTCCCATGAAGTAATGGGACCAGATGCCATGATCTTAATTTTCTTAATGTTGAGTTTTAAGCCAACTTTTTCACTCTCCTCTTTCACTTTCAATAAGAGGCTCTTTAGTTCTTCTTCGCTTTCTGCCATAAGGGTGATGTCATCTGCATATGTGAGGTTATTGATATTTCTCCTGGCCATCTTGATTCCAGCTTGTGCTTTATCCAGCCCAGCATTTCTCATGATGTACTCTACATTTAAGTTAAATAAGCAGAGTGACAAGATACAGCCTTGATGTACTCTTAACAGTCTTAACAATCACTGTCTTAACAATATTGAAACTTCCAACCCAAAGCATAGTATATCTTTCCATTTATTTAGGTCTTATTTGATTTCTTTCCTCAGTTTAATAGTATTCAGAATATAGATCTTGCACATATTTTGTTAGATGTTAACCTGTGTAATGTTCTTAGGTGTTGTTGTAAATAACACCTTATTTATTTAATTTTTATTGGAGTAGAGTTGATTCACAATGTTGTATTACTTTCTGCTGTACAGCAAAGTGAAGCAGTTACACATATACATATATCCACTGTTTTTTATATTCTTTTTCCACATAGATAATTACAGAAATAGAGGAAAAGAACAGAATGGGAAAGACTAGAGATCTCTTCAAGAAAATTAAAGACACCAAGGGAACATTTCATGCAAAGATGGGCTCGATAAAGGACAGAAATGGTATGGACCTAACAGAAGCAGAAGATATTAAGAAGAGGTGGCAAGAATACACAGAAGAACTGTACAACTGAACTGAACTGAACTGAGTAGGGTCTCCTGTGCTATGCAGCAGGTTCTTATCAGTTATCTGTTTTATATATGTGCTCAGTCACTAAGTCAAACAACTTAGTCCCAGGGACATAGCCTGCCAGGATCCTCTGTACATGGGAATTCCCAGGTAAGAATACTAGAATGGGTTACGATTTCCTTCTCCAGGGTAATCTTCCTAACCCAGGGATTGAACCTGCATCTCCTGCACTAGCAGGCAGATTCTTTACCACTGAGCCACCAGAGAAACCCTATTTTGTATACAACAGTGTGTATAGGTCAATTCCAATCTCCCAATTTATCCCTCCTTCCCTTTCCCCCATGGTAACTATAAGTTTATTTTTCATTTCTGTGATTCTATTTCTGTTTGCAAATATTAATAAGTTCATTTGTACCATNGAACTCCGAGAGATGGTGATGAACAGGGAGGCCTGGCGTGCTGCGATTCATGGGGTCGCAAAGAGTCGGACACGACTGAGCGACTGAACTGAACTCCCTTTCCCCCATGGTAACTATAAGTTTATTTTTCATTTCTGTGATTCTATTTCTGTTTGCAAATATTAATAAGTTCATTTGTACCATTTTTTCCCACCTATAAGCAATATCATGTGATATTTGTCTCTGACTTACTTCACTTAGTGTGATCATCTCCAGGTCCATCCACGTTGCTGCAAATGCAATATTTTGTTCTTTGTTATGACTGGGTAACATTCCATTGTATATATGTGTCACATTTTCTTTATCCATTCATCTGTCAATGGACATTTAGACTGCTTCCATGTTGTGCTTTATTTTAAATGGCATATATTTAATTTTTTTGCCAATGATGTTTAGATGCTTTATGAAGCTTTTTATTTTATACTGGGGTATAACTGATTAAAAAACAATTGTTGTGATAGTTTCAGGTAAACAGAAAAGGGACTCAGCCATACATATATATGTATAATGGTATATATTTAATTTCAGTTACAAGCATTCATTGCTGGTGTATAGAAATATAATCACTTTTGGCATATTGGTGCTATAGCTTTCATCCCAGCTAACCTTACTTACTAATTCCAGTAGCTGTTTTGTAGATTTTTTTAAGATTTTCTATACCGACTATGATAATATCTACAAGTGGAAGCAATTTTATTTCTTCCTTTCTAACATGTATGCTTTTTTTTTTTTTTCTTGACTTACTGTACTATCTAAGTCTTTCAGGACAATTTTGAATACAAGTGTGAGAATGGAAATTCTTACCTTGTTCCCAATTTCAGGGGGAAATTATTCAATCCCTTATCAAGTGTGATGTCAGTTGTAGGATTTGTGTAGAAGCCATTTATCAAATTAAGGAGTCTATTCTTACTTTTCTGAGGATAGGTAGATAGATAGATCATGATCAGACTTTGAATTCCATGCAATGCTTTTTCTTGTATCTACTGAGGTGGTCATATAGTTTTTCTTCTTTAATCTGTTTATATGGTAAATTATAATGAACAGTTTTTAAAGCGTCGAATGTATTTGCATTCCTGGAATAAGCTTCACTTGATCATAATGTATTAATATTATCCTTTTTATGTATTTCTGATGTTCAATTGACAAATTCTATATTTATATTCATGAGGGATATTGGTTTGTAGTTTTCTCTGCATACAATATCTTTGTCTGCTAGTCTCATAAAATAACTTAAGAAATGGTTGCCTCTCATCTATTTTTGGAAAAAGATCGTGTAATATTGGCATTATTTTTAACCAAAATCATCTGGTGGAATTTTGCAGTACAGCCATCTTAGGCTTGATTTTTCTTTATAGAAAAGCTTTTAACTATAAATTAAGTTTCTTTAACAAGATATATAGTGATTGAGGTTATCTGTGGCTTCTTAAATATACCTTTTAAGAAATTTGCCCTTTGATCCAAGTTGTTGAATTAATGGATATAAAGTTTTTCATAGTATTCCCTTGTTAGCTTTTTAATGTCTGGGTGATTTGTAGTGATGCATCCTATTTCAATCCTTATATTGATATTTGGAGTTTCCCAGATAGGTCAGTGGTAAAGAATCCATCTGCCAATGCAGGGGATGCAGGTTCAATCCCTGGGTTGGGAAGATCCCCTGGAGAAGGAAATGCAACCCACTCCAGAATTCTTGCCTGGAAATTTCCATGGACAGAGGAGCCTGGCGGGCTACAGTTCATGGGGTCACAAAGAGTCAGACATGACTTAGCAACTAAATAACAACAATTGGTATTTGAGATTATTTTTTCCCTTAATTAATCTGGGTAGAGGCTTATCAACTTTACTGATCTTAAAGAAGCAACTTTTTGTCTCATTTCCTGTCCCTATTATTTTTCTGTTTGCAATGCTATTGATTTCTTCTCTTTATTATTTCCTTTCTCTGCTTATTCTTTGTTTAGCTTTTTCTTTAAAAAAAAAAAAGTTTCTTAAGGTGATGGCTTAGATTGATTTGATTGATTTAAAGATCTTCTATTCTAATTAGGTGTTTGCAGCTATATATTCCTTCTAAGCACTGTTTCAGCTCTACCCCACATATTTTGATATGTTGTGTTTTCATTCTATTCAGATTTTTTTTTTTTAATTTTTACTTTATTTTACTTTACAATACCGTATTGGTTTTGCCATACATTGACATGAATCCACCATGGATGTATATGAGATCCCAATCCTGAATCCCCCTCCCACATCCCACCCCATTTCCTCTCTCTGGATCATCCCCATGTACCAGCCCCGAGCATCCTGTATCCTGTATCGAACATAGGCTGGTGCTTCATTCTGACTTTGACCACAGGTTAAGTCAGTTCGTTTCAGTTGCTCAGTCATGTCCAACTCTTTGTGACCCCATGGACTTCAGCACACCAGGATTCCCTATCCACCACCAACTCCCAAATCTTGCTCAAACTCATATCCTTTGAGTCAGTGATGCCATCCAACGACACCATCCTCTGGCATCCCCTTCTCCTCCTGCCTTCAATCTTGCCCAGCATCAGGGTCTTTTCCAGTGAATCAGAACTGCACCAGGTGGCCAAAGTACTGGAGCTTCAGCATTAGTCCTTCCAATGAATGGTCAGGAATGATTTCCTTTAGGATTGACTGGTTGGATCTCCTTGCAGTCCAGGGGACTCTCAAGAGTCTTCTCCAACACCACAGTTCAAAAGCACCAATTCTTCATCACTCAGCTTTCTTTATAGTTCAAATCTCACATCCATACATGACAACTGGAAAAACCATAGCCTTGACTAGATGGACCTTTGTCAGCAAAGTAATGTCTCTGCTTTTTAATATGCTGTCTAGGTTTGTCATAGCCTTTCTTCCAAGGAGTAAGCATCTTTTAATTTCATGGCTGCAGTCACCAGCTGCAGTGATTTTGGAGCCCAAGAAAATAAAGACTGTCACTGTTTCCATTGTTTCCCCATCTATTTGCCATGAAGTGATGGGAACAGATGCCATGATCTTAGTTTTTTGAATGCTGAGCTCTAAGTCAGCTTTTTCACTCTCCTCTTTCACTATCATCAAGAGGCTCTTTAGTTCCTGTTATGGCTGCCTGCCATAAGGGTGGTGTCATCTGCATATCTGAGGTTATTGAGATTTCTCTCAGCATCTTGATCCCAGCTTGTGCTTCATCCAGCCTGGCATTTTGCATGATGTACTTTGCATATAAGGTAAATAAGCAGGGTGACAATATACAGCCTTGACATACTCCTTTCCCTATTTGGTACCAGTCTGTTGTCCAGACTAAATGTCCAGTTCTAAATGTTGCTTCTTGGCCTGCATACAGAGTTCTCAGAAGGCAGGTAAGGTGGTCTGGTATTCACATCTCTTGAAGAATTTCCCACAGTTTGTTGTGATCCACATAGTCAAAAGCTTTGGCATAGTCAATAAAACAGAAATAGACGTTTTTCTGGAACTCTCTTGCTTTTTCCATGATCCAAAGAATGTTGGCAATTTGATCTCTCATTCCTCTGCCTTTTCTAAAACCAGTTTGAACATCTGGAAGTTCACGGTTCATGTATTGTTGAAGCCTGGCTTGGAGAATTTTGAGCATTACTTTGCTAGCGTGTGAGATGAGTGCAATTGTGCAGTAGTTTGAACATTCTTTGATATTGCCCTTCTTTGGGATTGGAATGAAAACTGACCTTTTCCAGTCCTGTGGCCACTGCTGAGTTTTCCAAATTTGCTGGCATATTGAGTGCAGCACTTTCACAGCATCATCTTTTAGGATTTGAAATAGCTCAACTGTAGCGTGTGAGATGAGTGCAATTGTGCAGTAGTTTGAACATTCTTTGATATTGCCCTTCTTTGGGATTGGAATGAAAACTGACCTTTTCCAGTCCTGTGGCCACTGCTGAGTTTTCCAAATTTGCTTGCATATTGAGTGCAGCACTTTCACAGCATCATCTTTTAGGATTTGAAATAGCTCAACTGGAATTCCATCACCTCCACCAGCTTTGTTCGTAGTCATGCTTCCTAAGGTCCACTTGACTTCAAATTCCTGAATGTCTGGCTCTAGGTGAGTGATCACACAATTGTGGTTATCTGGGTCATGAAGATCTTTTTTGTACACTTCTTCTGTGTATTCTTGCCACCTCTTCTTAATATCTTCTGCTTCTGTTAGGTCCATACCATTTCTGTCCTTTATCGAGCCCATCTTTGCATGAAATGTTCCATTGGTATCTCTAATTTTCTTGAAGAGATCTCTAGTCTTTCACATACTAATGCTTTCCTCTATTTCTTCCTCAATATGATCATTGAAGAAGGCTTTCTTATCTCTCCTTGCTATTCTTTGGAACTCTCCTTCAGCTGGGTATATCTTTCCTCTTCTCTTTTGCGTTTAGCTTCTCTTCTTTTTTGGTTATTTCTAAGGTCTCCTCAGACAACCATTTTGCCTTTTTGCATTTGTTTTTCTTGGGGATGGTCTTGATCACTGCCTCCTGTACAGTGTCACAAACCTCCATCCATAGTTCTTCAGGAACTCTATCAGATCTAATCCCTTGAATCTATTTTTCACTTCTACTGTACAATCATAAGGAATTTGATTTAAATCATACCTGACTGGTCTAGTGGTTTTCCCTAGTATTTTCAATATAAGTCTGAATTTTGCAACAAGGAGTTCATGATCTGAGCCACAGTCAGCTCTTGGTCTTGTTTTTACTGACTGTATAGAGCTTCTCCATCTTCTGGTACAAAGTATACAATCAGTCTGATTTTGGTATTGACCATCTGGTGAGGTCCATGTGTAGAGTCATCTCTTGTGTTGTTGGAAGAGGGTGTTTGCTATGCATTTTATTGGCAAAACTCTGTTAGCCTTTGCCCTGCTTCATTTTGTACTCGAAAGCCAAACTTGCCTGTTACTCCAGGCACCTTGTGACTTCTTACTTTTGCATTCCAGTCCCCTATGATGAAAAGAACATCTTTTTTCCGTGTTGGTTCTAGAAGGTATTGTAAGTCACCATAGAACTGTTCAGCTTCAGCTCTTCAGCATTACTGGTTGGGCATAGACTTGGATTACTGAGATATTGAATGGTTTGCCTTGGAAATGAACAGAATCATTCTGTCATTTTTGAGACTGCACTTAAGTACTGCATTTCAGACTCTATTGTTGACTATGAGGACTACTCCATTTCTTCTAAGGGATTCCTGCCCACAGTAGTAGATATAATGGTCATCTGAATTAAATTCACCCATTCTGGTCTATTTCATCTCGTTGATTCCTAAAATATCGATGGTCACTCTTGCCATCTCTTGTTTGACCACTTCCAATTTACCTTGATTCATGGACGTAACATTCCAGGTTTCCATGCAAAATTGCTCTTTACTGCGTTGGACTTTACCTCTATCACCAGTCACACCCACCACTGGGCGTTGTTTGGCTCCGTGTCTCCATTCTTTCTGTAGTTGTTTCTCCACTCTTCTCCAGTAGCATATTGGGCACCTACAGACATGGGAGTTCATCTTTCAATGTCATATCCTTTTGTCTTTTCATACCGTTCATGGCCTTCTCAAGGCAAGAATATTGAAGTGGTTTGCCATTCCCTTCTCCAGTGGACCACGTTTTGTCAGAACTCTCCACCATGACCTGTCCATCTTGGGTGGCCCTACATGGCATGGCTCATAATTTCATTGAGTTAAACAAGGCTGTGATCCATTTGATCAGTTTGATTAGTTATCTGTGACTGTGGTTTTCATTCTGTCTGCCCTCTGATGGATAAGGATAAGAGGCTTATGGAAGCTTCCTAATGGGAAAGGCTGACTGTGGGGGAAACTGGGTCTTGTTTTGGTGGGCAGGGCCATGCTCAGTAAATCTTTAAACCAACTTTCTGTTGATGGATGGGGCTGTGTTGCCCGCCTGTTGCTTGACCTGAGGCCACACTATGGTAGGGGTAATGATAGTAATGCTGACCTCCTTCAAAAGGACTCGTGCAAACACTGTTGTATGCAGTGTTCCTGGGCCCGCAGCAGGCCAATGTTGACCCACGCCTCCCCTGGAGACTCCTGGACACTCACAGGTTAAATAGAATTGTATTATTTAATTCCTAAATGTTTGTGACTGATCCAGATATCTTTCTGCTGTTGATTTCTAGTTTAATTCTTTGAACTAGAGGTCGGTCAGAGAACATACTTTATATTATTTCAATTCATTTAAATTTGTTAGGATTTTTTTTGCCCAAAATATGATCCATCTTGTTAATGTTCCACTTGAAAAGATAATGTATATTATACTATTGTTAGGTGGCATGTTCTGTGAACGTCTTGAGTAGGTTAAGCTGGTTGATATTGTTCAATCTTCTATCTCCTTGGTAATTTTCTGTCAATTTGTCCTACCTATTACTGAGATAAGAAAGCTGAAATCTCCAATTATAATTTTGGATTTATCTTTTCTCTTGTTATTTCTATCAGTTTTCACTTCATGTATTTTGAAGTTTGTAAATATACATCTCTTTAAGATTGTTGTGTGCTCTTGATGAATGACCCCTTTTATTTATTATGTTTTCATTCTGTAATCTTGGCAATAGTCTTTGTTCTAAAGTCTACTCTATGTGTATTAATATAGTCACTTTAGCTTTTTTTGATTAGCATTTACATAGTATGTCCTTTTCCATCCTTTTACTTTTAAGTTCCTTAAATAAATGTTCATATTGAAAGCTGATTTCTTATAAAAGCATCTAATTTGAATCTTTGGCATTGCCTTTCTTTGGGATTGGAATAAAAACTGACCTTTTCCAGTCCTGTGGCCACTGCTGAGTTTTCCAAATTTGCTGGCAGATTGAGTGCAACACTTTCACAGCATCATCTTTCAGGATTTGAAATAGCTCAACTGGAATTCCATCACCTCCACTAGCTTTGTTTGTAGTGATGCTTTCTAAGGCCCACTTGACTTCACATTCCAGGATGTCTGGCTCTAGATGAGTGATCACACCATCATGATTATCCAGGCCATGAAGATCTTTTTTGTACAGTTCTTCTGTGTATTCTTGCCACCTCTTCTTAATATCTTCTGCTTCTGTTAGGTCCAGACCATTTCTGTCCTTTATCGAGCCCATCTTTGCATGAAATGTTCCCTTGGTATCTCTAATTTTCTTGAAGAGATCTCTAGTCTTTCCCATTCTGTTGTTTTCCTCTATTTCTTTGCATTGATCACTGAAGAAGGCTTTCTTATCTCTTCTTGCTATTCTTTGGAACTCTGCATTCAGGTGCTTATATCTTTCCTTTTCTCCTTTGCTTTTCGCCTCTCTTCTTTTCACAGCTATTTGTAAGGCCTCCCCAGACAGCCATTTTGCTTTTTTGCATTTCTTTTCCATGGGGATGGTCTTGATCCCTGTCTCCCGTACAATGTCACGAACCTCATTCCATAGTTCTTCAGGCACTCTATCTATCAGATCTAGGCCCTTAAATCTATTCCTCACTTCCACTGTATAATCATAAGGGATTTGATTTAGGTCATACCTGAATGGTCTAGTGGTTTTCCCTACTTTCTTCAATTTGAGTCTGAATTTGGTAATAAGGAGTTCATGATCTGAGCCACAGTCAGCTCCTGGTCTTGTTTTTGTTGACTCTATAGAGTTTCTCCATCTTTGGCTGCAAAGAATATAATCAATCTGATTTTGGTGTTGACTATCTGGTGAGTCCATGTGTAGAGTCTTCTCTTGTGTTGTTGGAAGAGGGTGTTTGCTATGAGCAGTGCATTTTCTCCACAAAACTCTATTAGTCTTTGCACATGCTAGTAAAGTAATGCTCAAAATTCTCCAACCCAGGCTTCAGCAATTTCTTGACTTCCTACTTTAGCATTCCAGTCCCCTATAATGAAAAGGACATCTTTTTTGGGTGTTAGTTCTAACAGATCTTTCTCCATCTTTGGCTGCAAAGAATATAATCAATCTGATTTCGGTGTTGACCATCTGGTGATGTCCATGTGTAGAGTCTTCTCTTGTGTTGTTGGAAGAGTGTGTTTGCTATGACCAGTGCATTTTCTTGGCAAAACTCTATTAGTCTTTGCCCTGCTTCATTCCGTATTCCAAGGCCAAATTTGCCTATTACTCCAGGTGTTAGTTTCATGCATAGTTGGAACCAGGGGTTCATTTAATGTCAGCAATTCTCTCTGCTACTCCCCCCATCTTCCTGTCTGTCTCTCTTTCTCATGTGTTAACTTGTCTTTATCTTTGTAAGTGGCCTAATTCTCACATGTCACAGTCTGTTGTCCTGTGATTGCAAGATGACTGTCCTATGGTATCAAGCCTAAGTTCTAACAGCTTTTAAGTATCCATGAAGAGAAAGAGTCTCTCTTGATCAGTTTTCCTCCCTCTCCAACACACAACCTGCCCTCCCACACCAAAAAAAAAAAAAGAAAAAAATCTGTGCTTTATTAAAATAACGTAAATCAAGATTTTTTTAATAAAAAAATAATTTTGCAGTTTTTCAAGGTTATTTTCCATTTGCAATTATCATAAAATAGTGTCATTATTTCCTGTGTTGTACAATCTATCCTTGAGCCCATATTATACCCAGCAGTTTGTACCTCCCACTCCCCCACCCCAACCGATAACTACTAGTTTATTCTCTGGGCTTCCGTGGTGGCTCAGATGGTGGAGAATCTTCCTGCAATGCAGGAGACCTGGGTTCAATCCTTGGAGATCGAATCCCTGGAGAAGGGAATGGCAACCCACTCCAGTATTCTTGCACAGAGAATCCCATGGTCAGAGGAGCCTGTCAGGGTATGGTCCTTGGGGTTGCAGAGAGTCGGACAAGACTGAGCGACTGAACAACAACAGTTTGTTCTCTACATCTGTGATTCTGCTTCTGTTTTGTTTTATTCACAAGTTTATTGTATTTTTTTTTAGAATCCATATATAAGTGAGTTCATACAGCATTTGTCTTTCTCTCTCTGGCTTATTTCACTTAATTTAATGCCCCGCAAGTTCATCCATGTTGCTGCAAATAGCAAAATTTCAGAACCAAGATTAATGAAGCCCTTATGTGCCAGGTTTATCTCATACAATCTTCTTCACAATATTCTGGTCTCCATCTAATAGAAGAGTAAACTGAGGCTGTTGGTGTAGCTTTCCCAAGGTTAGATAGCTAGGTTTCAGAGTGCTGGTTCTGGATTCAAACCCAGGTTTCAACCTCAACTACAAACTAGGCATGAAAATATAATTCAGAAATATCATGAGCTTCAGTGAGACATGTATTTGAACTTTTTTTCAAATGGTAAATTACTCTATAAATGTGAACAGTGTACTGGTGTGTGGTCCATGACAAGGTACAGTGCTGGAGCACTGGTTTCCAGTAGGAAGTGATTTTTTCCCCATGCAAAATCCACAATATCTGGAGATATTTTCAGTTGTCATAACTGGAAGAAGAAGTGCTGAGGGTGTCTAGTGTGTAGAGGCCAAGGATCCCTGTTATACATCCTACAATGCACAGGATAGCCACTCACAGTAAAGAACAAACAACTATCCTGTCAAGAGTGTTGTGGAGAAACCCTGTTCTAGATGAACAGAAGTAAAATGTGAACCTTGGCTACTGGAAACTCCCAGTTCAGCTGGGGAGATAGACATGTAGGCAAATAAAAAATTACACTGCAATGGTTCAAGAGTTGGAGACACTTAGAAGAGGGACAGTGCCGCCACCATGAGCTCCTAAAGGGCCATTATGTGAAAGAGGGAAAGGACTCCTTCTGTGTGACTATAAGTAGCAATCGGACTTCTGCTCCAGAGGAGATGAGCAGGTGAAGTTTTGTGGTACAAGCTGTGTGTGTGTCTTCCACTGTTGCATCTTCATGTCTAGAACAGTGCCTGGCAATGGGATAATGGTTAACAAATGCTTGGCGAATGGATAAATAGATAAATGAATGAACTC
The DNA here is from genome assembly GCA_006410635.1 of Cephalophus harveyi. NCBI lineage: Eukaryota > Metazoa > Chordata > Mammalia > Artiodactyla > Bovidae > Cephalophus > Cephalophus harveyi. The sequence goes on along the minus strand of SJYT01021637.1, from coordinate 297,878 downwards.
AAGCATCTGTTGTTCCGTCACTAAGTCACTAAGGTTCTTTGTAATCCCATGGACTGTAGTACACCAGGCTCCTCTGTCCTGTATTATCTCCTGGGATTTGCTCAAATTCGTGTCCGTTGAGTTGGTGATGCTATCTAATTATCTCATCCTCTGCTGCCCTCTTCTTGAGGGAAGGTTAACAAAGATGCTGTCTCATTTGGAGATTCCTTGATTTTATGACGGTAATTGCTGGGCGTTGGTGGTGAGAGCTATACTTGGTAGCTGGAGTGACCAGGAAAGTCTTTGAGGAAAGGGGAAAAATGGATCCCTGTTCTTCATCAGATGACATCATGAGCAAAGGTGTGGGTCTTAAAAAGTCAGAGATGCAGTTTTCTTCTAGCATGGTAAGACTTAAAAATAATTCTAGGGGAAAAAGGATGATGTTGGATGCAGCCCCATCCAGTGATATTGGGTTGGATGTAATAGCAGCTGTTTCTCTTCTGCCACCTAGTTTTCTGTGGACCCTAAAGTGCTAGAATGAGCAGTATGTCTATAGGAAGGGAGTTACTTACTTATATTATTATCACTATGGTTTAGTCATCATACCAGGTGTGGTAATTGGAAGTCCTAGAAGCATCTTTCAGCATTCATCTTTTAGCTTTGCTCAAGTAATTTTTACCAAACACAAAAATAGCATGGTAGATTTAATGAGTATATCATGGCAAAAAAAAAAAAAAAGTTGTATGCCTGTGGTTATAAAATCTACCTACTGAAATGACAGTATCTCTATTTTTAGGAGAACAGTTGGAAGTGGTGTAATATCTTTGTTCTCTGTAATGGGCCTGAATGTTTTCCATTGTGCGGTATGGACCTTCATGACACCTGTTGCTGACCCACTCAACATCCCCAAAGCCCCTGGATTTCCATTAACTTATACACTTAATTTCCTTGTGAATGTGTAGGGCTGTACACTATTATCCTTACAATGTGCACGGATGAATTGTTGATAGTCGTGTTGAGCAGTAGCCTAGAGGCATGACAAACTTTGCTTGATGTAAGCTGGTGTTCTCTGTGGTGTCCAAGTTTCTGCAGTAACTCAATGATCAAAGGTGATTTTTGTCTTGCTCTACATGCAGCATATGAACATTCTTTGTTAAAGAATCAGAAATAAATGAAGATGAAAATATGTAAATGTTGATATGCTCAAAGAACAGAAGGAAGTGTGATTAGTGACTCCCACAGTGGAGAAGGTGTCATTACCTGCATCTTACTTTCTATTCCAGTTAGTATTAAAATACAAGTGCTAATAGTAATATTTCAGTTTAAGTTGTTTAAAATTCACAGCTTCAATAAGTAAGGGAAATTAAAAATTGAATAATTTCAATTTAGAAATGAAATGTAAGTATAGTATAAATTTTTGAAACTATTAATGTTGTAAAGTATTTGTATTTCTAAGAAATATTATCTATGTCATCACTGAGCATGATTCAGCTTTCCTGGGAGAAGAAAATAGCAACCCACTCAAGTATTCTTGCTTGGAGAATCCCATGGATAGAGGAGCCTGCTGGGCTACAGTCCATGGGGTTGCAAAGAGTCAGACATTACTTAGCAACTGAGCGCACATACTTGAACTTTAGTGTTCAGTCATGGGTGGGTGTGATGAGGTGGGTGGAAAGGGAGTGATAGAGACGGAGATCAGAATAATAAATGAAGAACTGATTATAAAGACCCTTGTAGGCTCTGCAAAGGATGCTAGATTTGACCGATAAACAACAGACAACAGAAGTCTTAATGGTGAAGAGGAAGTGGATGGAGGAAGGAGATTCATTTTTGTATAGATTATCTTGATGTAGTTCAAAGAGCATCCAACTTGGATTTATATACAGCACTTTGACTTTGCAACAGCTGTACAATCTCGAGAAAGTCATTTAATCTGTTTTATACTTTATTTTCTCAGCTATAAATTGGCTGAGACTATTTAATAGACTTTATGTCTGGTCATGGACCATCACATGTACAAAAGTCTTATCAGCTATAGTGTGCATTTCTCATATGGAAGTTGTTGGTACATGTTTCTATGATTCATTAGTATTCTATTATATATGTGAGACATGGCATCAAACATAATATGGTCATTAATAAATGAATGGATGATTATCTAATACATGAAGTGGTTTCATATAGTTTTTAAAGAAGCATGTAATGCCTATACACAGCCTATTTTGTTTCCCCGATGCCACACTGGCATATGCAAGGAAACATTTGAGTTCAAAGAAAATTAAAAGAATTCATCACATTCCTCCCTCTTGGCTGGAAAAGTTTCTCTGCTCAAATTTTTCACTTTGCTGAAGTGAAATTTCATAAGGGTTACCCCATCACAGCAAATGTATGTTGCTTATTTCCACACATAAGGGATTATGTTTTCATTAACACTCCAGCTGCTGCATTTCTCGTCTAGCTTTTTAACTTCCGTAAATTCATATCTTCACGTGTAGTCATATAGATGATGTTCTACAAAGCGACAGAACTGCCATCTGTTTTTAAAATCTCCAAGTGATTCTAATGTGGACAAAGGTGTATCTCAGAGAATTATATTGAAAAGGTTGCTTCCTAGATATTATTGTCTGCAGTATTTTATTTATTTAGGGTGTGATTACATCACTATCGTTGTCTCACAGCTTTTGTTTATTCACCTCTTCTCCATTTCCCCTTTAGTAAAATTGAATCCTTTCTACTTATGCTCACTTCCTTGGGAGCCTCGGCTACTTCTTCATGTGGGCCCTCAATTCTACATGTTCAGATGTGGCCTTTCTTCCAGGGGTTAATCAGACCTTTCCAACTCCAGTGTTTCTGCTTGGCTGTTCCACGTTTGTAGCAAATGTACCATAAAGACCCCATACCACTCACAGGACTGTCTTCCTTTCCCTTCTTCCAAATTACCTCCACTTAGGGCTTCCCTGATAGCTCAGTTGGTAAAGAATCCACCTGCAATGCAGGAGACCCCAGTTCAATCCCTGGGTTGGGAAGATCCCCTGGAGAAGGGAAAGAATTCCATGTACTGTATAGTTCATGGGGTCCCAAAGAGTCGGACACGACTGAGCGACTTTTACTTTCATTTAAATGATCTGTGCGACCCAGAGCTTGTGCTCATCCAGAAAGGAGCCAATAAGGTCATCTTTGATTTGTCTCCTAGCCTTTCCTGTCATCATTTTTTTTTCCTTTTGTTTAAATTTTTTTTTAAAATTGGGATATAGTTGATTTACAATGTTGTTTTAGTTTCACATGTACAGTAAAATAAATCAGTTATGCATACATATCCAGCCACTCTTTTTCAAGTTTTTCTCCCATATAGGTGAATACAGAGTATTGAGTAGGGTTCCCTGTGCTGTACAGTAGATCCTTATTAGTTACCTATTTTATATATAGTAGTGTGTATATGTCAATCCCAATCTCCCAATTTATACCCCCTGCACTGGTGACCATAAATTTGTTTTCTGTCAGTGACTCTGTTTCTGTTTTGTAAATGAGTACTTTTGTATCATTTTTTAAAGATTCCACATATAAGTGTTATCATATGATATTTATCTCATCATCATTTTTAATCATTCATTAAAATCCTCTTAGTCTACCCTTCAGATAATCCCCCACCCCCATTTCTTCATTTTCCGTATCATTATTACATTGGAGTTAATCCTATCACAGTACACCTAATCTGTTACATTAGCTTCCCAAGTCTTCTGACCTCTAATTTGGCCAGGCTAAACTGTTTCCACTGTCTGCCACTCTGATACTCAAAGCCTCAGTGGGCCTTAAACTCAAAGTTCTCTGACTGGTGGTGCTAGATTGGACTCCTGTTTCCAGTTCTTCACAGTGGGGTCATGAACCTCAGCCTTTGCTGGGGAACTTGGCCTTACCTCTCATATGAGCAGAGTGTAATTTCCTACCCCACTGACACTGAGTTTAACTACATAACATGCTTTGGCTGAAAGAGCTGTGACTACAGTGTGACAGAGATTTGCTTGCATGACTTTGCTTCTTTGGGATCCACCCTGAGTAGAGCATGTCCCAGGCAGACCTCATTCCTCTAGCTTTTGCCCCAGAAAGAGTCCCATGAGTGAACTAGAGCCTAACCCGCCGCAGTCCAAGGCAGAGCTGCCCTAACTGAACTGATGACTCAAGAGCAAGCAAAAGAAAAATTGGTTGTTGTAAAGCTCCTGGGAATTGGGGATGTTTGTTATACGGCATTAATGTAGAAATAGTAAACCAATACACAGATGTTCAAGGCTTTCTCAAACACTCCTTCTCCTCTTTTAAATACTCCCCTATGTAAAGACTTGATGCTGGTGAAGTGGTGTCTAAAACTTGTCTCCTTCACTTTTTTGATTACTTTCATCACGTTTTGTCCTTCTCCTTGTCCTTCTCCGTCCCACATTGTTTCTTTTCAGTAGATTCTTCTCTGATGACCACAACTCTGATCTCCCTTCTTCAGACTGCTTAGTGTTCTTGTCTTTTTTTTTTTTTTTTCCACACCTCAGGTTTGGTCTGATACTGTTAGTTATCTTGAAGCATATATTTGATCACATCGTGTAATTCTCATATTCAAAATCCTCCCAAGAGACTTCATTGCCTTCAGGGCAGGGTCCAAGCTCCTTACTAGCAAGCTCCAGCCTCTCTTGTCTCCGTTCCTCTGTGCATATTGAGTAGTTTACATTTCCCCCAACACAGTCTGCTCTTTCTTGCCTCTGGGTCTTTGTGCATCCTGTTCCCTCTGTCTGGACCACCTTTTCCTCCACTACTCTTTTCTCAACATACTCCTGAATCCATATATATTTGCTGTTAAGTTACAGAAACTCTCACTTCTGTGGCCAGATGATGTTCCTTGTCTTGATAACAGTGGGCTGCCCTGTGCTGCAGAAATGCATCAACAGCAGAGTCTCAGTGGCTTCACCAACAAAGATGTGTTTCTCCTACTCATGTCTGTGATGCTGAATGCAGGAGGGTGGGGAAGCTGTGCTTCACTCAGTCCTTTTGGGGGCAGGCTGAGAGGAGCTCTGCCATCTTGGATTTGCACCATCTGGACTTATGGCCTTGTGCCTTTCTCCTCTCATCCTCAGCCCCAGCTAGCCCCAAGATCCCCAAATAACTGACAGCCAGGTTGTGAAGTTTAGTGGGGCACATGGGATGTTTGGGGAGCACTAGCTCTCTATCTCTGTGTGTTTCATAGATGGGTTTCTGTGAACCTCCAGAGTTTATCTTTTACCACATGTAATATCATGGCATTATCTTGTCTGGATTGACGTGGACTTGAAGATCATGAGGGTGGATGCTGTATCTGAGTCTGTGTCATCTGTCCAGAGGCAAGTGCAGGACCTGACATAGTTACTGGTGTAGAAACATCTGTTGAAGAGATGCTGAACCTTCGTGCCCCTATGCTCTCTAAGAAGACTCCGTGCTCCCTGATGGCAAGGAACCACCTCATCTCTCCCACAGCATCTAGTGAGCATCTTCCAAGGAATAGACAACTGATGCATATTTAGGGCATTTTTATGATGGCTTGGTGTGGTTTTCCAACAGCTAATAACTTGTGGTTGCACTTCTTTGCATAGATATTTCTGTAGAATAGATTTAAATGATTTTCCTATCATCCTGCATGGGGCACCTGGAAGATTTTTAAACAAGTCAACTGTGTATGTAGTATGTGCACCAGGAAAAAAAAAAAAAAAGACAAGTTCCCTTTGGTAGCTTTTGGGAACCTCTCTAGTTTCTTTTCAGGTGAGGATCCAGGAAGGCTCTTTTTCAGGTTAGGTTTTTGAGCAAGGCTTCAAGAATCAACAGAGCCTCCAGAATCACCCAGCTTTCCTTTACTCTTTAAAGCTGCTTTCTTCTTTGCTGAATATTTATATTTCTCAGTAGTATATATCTATCACTGTGTAACAAATTATCCCAGAACAGAGAGCCTTAAGACAATCAGCATGTATTTTCTTACAGAGTATGTGGGGTCAGGAGGCTGATCGTGGCTTATCTGGGTGGTTCTGGCTCAGGCTGTGTCATGGGGTTGCAGTCAAGGTATCAACTTGACTGGGGACTGGAAGATTGACTTCCAAGCTTATTCAGGGGGCTGTTGTTAGGAGACCTCAGTTGCTTAACACATGGACCTTTCCATAGGGCTGCTTACCCTATGGTAGCTGGCTTCCCCCAAGTAAGTAAGTGATTTGACAGAGCAAGCCGCTAAAGCAGATGCTATAGCGCCGTGTTATGACTTATCACACATTGTGATTTCTGCTTTATTCTTCCAGTCCTTAGAGGTGAATTATTAAGTCCAGCTGACTGGATGTTTGGAGGAAGGGATATTTGCCTTTACATCTTGGAGGGAAGAGGATCAGTTTGTGGACTTACTTTTATAAACAACCACACCCTCCCCTGGGCAGGGTAAATGCTGTTTCATAGCCTTCCCTCCCTTGCTTGCTCAGGCAAGCCTGTGCCTCCTCTCTCTCCACAACTCCCCACCCCCATGTCAGGATATTTACCTCTAATCATTGATATTAAATGAACAGCATAGATTTAATATAAAGAAGATGCAAAGATAAAGGACAATTTCTGTGAGTTTTCAGCATCCTTAGAGGTGCTGACTATGGTCTGTTAAATCCACGACTTACTTTCTAAAATGAATGTCTCATCACAGTTGGGATCTCTGATTGTACTCATGAGGGTGACTCCAGGGGAAGCTCTGGTGGTCCCTGCAGACCTACCCTTCGCTGGGTGGTGATGTGTCTGGCTTCTGGAAGATCCCTCTCTCCTTTCCATGGTCGTATATGCAGACAAGGCTGAACATAGGATGACCAGAGGCTCTGGAATCGCCCTTTGTCTCAGCTTTAATCTTCATCCCGGGACCCTGCAGTTCAGGTAGCATCATTCTCAGGAATCCCCAGCGCCATGGTAGGAAGTCAGACTTTTCTGGTGTGTCTCCCTTGGAGGGCAGCGTGGCGCATTGCCACTATCAATACATGAGCTTTGGAATCAGACTCTAGTTCAAAACCCAGTTCTACCACTGTCTGGCTTTCTAAACTTGGACAAGTCATTTAACCTCTCTGAGCCCCCAGTTTTTTCATCAGTTAAATGAGGATAATGTGAGGATCGGACAAAACAACATATGGAGGTAAATGGCACAGTGTCTGGCACATCATAGACATCAACCAGCGTTTATTCAGTGAATGAGTGAGTACACTTCAGAACTCCCTGCAGTACCTATGGAGCCCTGTGGTCCTGAACATCACTCTCTTGCTGTAGAAACGGACAAAGAACTGAACTGTGTATTTCTGGGGCAGCGTCTCTCTTGTCTACCTGTATTACATGATTTGCTGAGTTCCTTGAATACATTCTGTTGGAAGATTTTCATTCTGCTTTGCCTTTTGTGACAAAAAGAAACTGCAATTCATTTGATATTTGAAAGCCGTGACAGCCCAATGTGAGGACAACTGGAAAGAGCAGTTCTTTTTTGTTTGTTTTCTAAAAAAGTTCTCTCATATTTTAAGTAAGCTTCTAAGGAATCAGAATCTTTGGCTTCAGCAAAGTAGCCTAGTTTTTCTAATGACTTCTGTTAGCTACTTTGTGTGGTGGTTTTCTTAGGCAAAGGGGAGGGGGAATGTGGGTTGGTAGAAGTGGGACTAAGTAGAGAAAGCAAAGTGCCACTCCTGATACGTAGCTACATGTTTGGGGACCTTCCTCTATGAATATATTTTCTCCTCCTGTACTTTCTATGTAGAGAATTGCCCCAGCCTGATGGATGACACGATGCAATTTGCTTTTCTCCCTTTCTTCCCCCCAGAGATGTGTGCTTTTGCTTTAATATATTCAAGGGCAGCCTCTGCTGTGTCTGGATTGGCATTTGTAATTATACACTGTGAAAATATAATGGAGAGAGAAAGTATAACTCCTCTCCCAGATTTAAAAAAAGTTTCATGTGTTAATGTGTTTCTATACCCTTGCCTGAGGAGCAAGAGATCAAGCTCCATTTGACTTCTTTCTTTAGTATGATAATCACGTTCTTTTGACTATTAAAAAAAAAAATCTGTGTGTGATGCTTTGTCCTGTGCTGAACCGAACCTCTGTAATGCTTACAACTCTTCCTCTGCACTTGTTTTCCAAGTGATTTGATATTCTCGACAGCACTGATTACAGCAAGTTCTGATAGTTTGTAGTTAATTTGTTCCAACTTCTCTTTGTGAGGCTTGAGTGAATGAATGGTGGACATCTCACAGTATAGAGGCTCAGATGATAACCAGAAAGATACAAATAAGTTGAAAGATGTCAACATCTTTTTACATAATAAGCAAGACAATAGCCTCTTGACTGTGTGGGCAGGTCATTTTGCATTCCTAAATATATATTCTTCATCATCTTCCTTCAGCCATTAGTAAAAATATAAGATTAACTCACCTGCAATAACTAGAATTACTCCAGTTAGGCAGAGCACAGCTATGAAGGAGCAGAGACTTTTTTCCATTGTCATATGAGGATTTTAGCTTATTGATATGTACTTGACACCACCATTGATCCAAACAAAAGGGAATTCATTAAAACTTTAACACAAAAAGCTCAAGAGAGACAAAAAAAAAGTAGGACTTTCAGAATTAAAGGTTATTACATGATGTTGTGAACATTTATTATTTTTGCAATTCCTCTCCTTTCTTTTGAAAAAAAAAAAAACAAAAAACACATTTCCTTCTTTTCACTAGAGAACTACTTCTGACCCCCCTTAGCTCTTGTGACTAATCTCCGCCGGTCCCCTGCACCCAGGGGTATGGCCCAGATTGGCTTACGCTAGTGATCATACCCCACTCTCCTGAGCACTGGCTTGGGATGAGCAGATGGCCCAAGTCTGGTCAGCAGGCATCATACCCAAGACTCATGCTTGGTCACTGTGGGGAGAGAAGTGCTTTAGGCACTGGTGAAAAGCTGAGAGGAGGTAAAGATCTGGAGCTGTGACAGCTACTGTGAGATCAGGAGGAGAGAGTCTGAGTGAGAAAGAAGTCACATGAGGGAGAGAGCAGAGCTGGTCTCAGAAATACAGAGAACAGAGTTTTTAGGAAACCATTTGAGCTCCTGTCTTAAGCTGAGTTTCATTAGCTGCTAGCCCTGGTTAGAAAGTTAAGCGTTTTCAGTTTTTCTCAAGAAGATTTCAGGTTTTTTTTTTTTTTTTGAACTGGCAAATTAGAAGGCTTCCAGTTGAGTCAGGCACCAAGAAAGCTAGCACATTGGGAAGAGCCCGCACAGTGCTGGTTAGTCCAAACTAATTAAGTGATGCCAGGTGAACAAGTGTCCATTCAAATATGGGTCTAACTCATTCTCTTCTACTTATTGTAGTTTTGGACTTAATTCATTCTCTGAAGATGTTTTTCAAGTTTGTCTTTTCTGTGTGCGAAAATAATTTCTGGTTACTGATTACTAATATTCAGCACCTTGTCTATTTCCGCCCTCTTAACTCGTATCCAAGTTGCAAGTGAAATGGGAAATATCACCAACTTCTGCAAATCCCTTTACCTCTCTGTGCCTCAGTTTCCTCATGTGTACAATGGGGAAAATCATCATAACTGGTTCATAGCGTTGTTGGGAGAATCAAATTTTTTAATAGAGAGCAATGTTGAACCCCTAGTAAAGCACTGTAAAGATATCAGGCCTTATGATTTTTATTCTCAAACTAATCATGAAGTCATATTTCTTTCCAGTCTCCATAATCCATCCATTATGGGTTCTTAGTTTCCTTTGTGCTGGGGCATATATGGCGTGTGCTGTGGCGTGCCATCTAGCATATCTGAAGAAGTCTATTTACCTCTTATCTGAACAGCATTTAAAAATTTCTAACAGTGAATCCATACATTTACAGAGAAAACCAGTGACACGATTTACCTATTAAAATAGTTTTAACTATTTAAAAATAATTTTAAAAATTTTTATAAAGTTTAATTTGTGATATAGTAATGTATATCCTTTTACAATGGACTCATAAATAACAAGATCTAATAAGGATTCTAGTTGTTACTGCCATTTCAAAGGAGGGATGAACATAAACAGCATTTCAATTATCTGTAGTATAGAAATGTGCCATGAAAATCATAACCTATTATTTCTGCTGGTGACAGAATCACAGGTTCTACTAATGCTCTTGTGTGTGTGGCATATATTAGTAAATGGAAAGAACTGCTAAATGTCAGAGACTGGTGAAACTAAAGGCATTTTTTTTTTCTCCATTAAAGTTCACAGACTCTACCCAAAGGTTCATGGAGTTCAAGTTAAGAAGTCCTTATCCAGGTCCTACTCATATTTTAAAGCCTAATTCAAATATGTTTTGTCAAAGTCCTTTCTCATCTCACACAGTTGAAATTAACCTTCCTCCTTTATGCCAACATGGCAATATGGTTCCCCCAACAAAGATTCATTTTTTTTGTTTAATTTTTTTATTTTCCCTGCTGAATTGTTATTAGCTATGTGCACATGTTCCTCCCCATCAAGGACATCAGACCCATGGTCAGTCTTCACGCTGGTACCCTGTGCTTGTGACGAGGAGGCCATGGTTGGGTAGAAATGCAAGATGCAGCAGGCCATCATTACTTATTTCCTTTTCCCTGACTGCCCATTGCAGTATAAAGTACAGCATTTCTGAGAATGTAGCTCATTCTGTTTTAGTGTTATTTACTGTGCTGGTTCTGTTGCTTGGGCTGACAAATCACCCCTCCGTAAGGCAGGTTCTAATCCCATATGCAGTCCCCGCTCAGTGGCAATTTATATGACAAGCTCTCTGAGTTTAGGCAAATATCCTGATATTTTAGCTCAGTTATTCTGACAACAACAATTTCTGCCTTATGGAGTGCATATGTCACCAGAGAAAATCAGCTTCCTGAGCTTCCTGCCTCTTGCAGGAACATAAATTTTCATGGTGAACTTGAGATGCAAATTATGTGCCTTGATCCTCTCTGCAAATCTTGGCTTGCACCTGGCAGCCATCTTTATAGAGCATGGGAAAAAGGAAAGAGAGGGAACAGAGGCAAGGGCAGAGGCAAAGAAGAAAGAAAGGCAGGGAGGGAGAGGAGGGACAGAAGACAGGCTGTTTTTTTGTGGCTGTCTGGCCTCGTACACATCGCTGAGCAGACAATACCTTTCTTAAGTTTTGTATGTTAGAATTTTAAGAAAATAGAACTATTTTTAATAGTTTGAAGAGGTAGCAAGAATTAATGACTGATATTCAGAACTTGCTTCAACATTTGTTCTAGTACTAATTTAGAGCAGGGTTTCTCAACTTTGACACTTATTGACATTTTGGGCCAGAAGATTCTTTTGAAGAGAGGTTGTTCTGTGTATTGTAGGATATTCAACAGCATTTTTGAGTTATACTCAGATACCAGTCATGTGCTTCCCCAAGTTACAATGACCAAACTTGTCTCCAAATACCGCTGTATATCCCTAGAGGGGTGAAACAGCCCTTTCACTGCCAAGTAGAGAACTACTGATTTAAAGGATAATGGGCAATATTGTGTTTCAGATGCTGCATGCATTGTTTTACATATATCATCTAACTTAATCTTCACAGGGTCTCATAAAATAAATATTGTTGTTATTTCCATGTAGTTGAAAGATAAGGTTCAAGGAGGTGAAGCAAAGGGAGGAAGAAGGAAACTCATGCGAAGAGATGGAAAATCAATGCACAGAGAGACACTGCAGTAGATGGTATAAGGTGTTGGAGCAGGGATCACACATCTCTGGCACTTGCACCATGGCATCACTTGTGTGTGTAGTGAGCATGGCCTGTAAATATCACCCCTGTGTCCTGAAGAGCCCAAACAGTCTTTCCAGCGAGCATTACCAATTTACCAAACCAGCTGGTAAAACTGCCTTTCAGAAGTGAAGGCAAAAGCAAGACATTCCCAATCAAAACAAAACAAACAAAAAACCTAAGGTAATTTATTGTTAGCAGACCTGCCCTATGAAAAATAATAATAAAGTTCTTCAGGTTGAAATGAAATGACCCTCAGGCTACTAGAGTGTAACTTAAATGCATAGGCAGGAATAAAGAGCACCAATTAAGATAACTACAAGGGAAATGTAAAAGACAGAATAAATATATTTTTTGTTAGTAACTTTCCCCCCATCATTTGATTTAAAGATATTTAACAAAGCAATAACTATAAATTTAGCAGAGATATAATTGATAAAGATGTGATTTTTATGACAATAACAGGATAAAAGAAGGGGAAGAACTGGCCCTATTATAGGAGTGAGGTTTGTAGACTTTTGAAATTGCATCGGCATTTATTTGAACTAAATTGTGGTTGGGCTTCCTTGGTGGCTTAGTGGTAAAGAATCCGCTTGTCAATGCAGGAGACATAGGTTTCATCCCTGAGTCAAGAAAATCCTCTGGAGAAGGAAATGGCAACCCACTCCAGTAGTCTCGCCTGGGAAATCTCATGGAAAGAGGAGCCTGCCAGGCTGTAGTACTTGGGACGGCAAAGAGTCGGACATGACTTTGTGACTAAACAATAAAATTGTTGTAAATTAAAATGTTAGTTGTAGGGACTTCCCTGGCCTTCTAGTGGTTGAGACTGCTTTACCTTCCAGTGCAGGGCTTGTGGGTTCGATCCCTGGTCAGGGACCTAAGATATCACATGGCTTGCAGCCATAAAAAAACCAAAATATAAAACTGAAGCAGTATTCAATAAAGGCTTTAAAATACTAAAAAGAGGTGTTAATTGCCATCTGTAAGGCAACCATTAAGGAAGGAACTAAAAAGTAGTAAGATAAATAACAAAATAATTAAAATGGTACACTGGAAAATACCTATTTTACATAAAAAAAGCAAAAATGAAGGAACAGAAGAACGAGATACAAAGCATTGAGAAGGTAGAGGCAAGTGGCGGCTAGAGACCCCACTTTATCAGTAATTACGTTACCTTTAAATGAATTGCATACTCAGTCAAAGGGCCGAGGCTGGCAGAGTTTTTAAAAGTGGCCCAAGTAAACAATGTCTAAAGGACACACTTAATTTTCGAAGACACAAATAGGTTGAAAGTAAAAGGATGGAGAAAGATATACCATGAAAAAAGTAAACAAAAATTTTAGAGTGTCTATAATATTAGCCAAAATAGACTTTGTAACATAACTTGTTAGGAAACACAAAGAAGGATATTTTAATCATAATAAAGGGCCAGTCTCATCAAGATGATGTAACAGTGATAAACAATTATGAACCTAAGAACTGATTCCTGAATACAAAAGCAAAAAATGACAGAGTTAAAGGGGAAATAACCAATTCAACTGTAGTAGTTGGAGAGTTTAGTGCTCCATTTTATATAACAGCTGAAACAACTAAATAGAATAGTAACAAGGAAATAGGAAGCTTGAACAGAGCTACACCAACTAGACCTAACGCACATCTACTGAGTCCTTCACTCAATGCTCGCACAATACGTATTCTTCTTGAGTGCACACAAGTCATTCTCTAGCATGGACCATATATTATGCTGTAAAATGAGTCTCAATACATTTGAAAGGATTGAAATTATACAAAATATGTTCTTAGGGCACAATGTAATGAAATTATATATATAAGCAATAGGAGAAAATTTTTGAAAAATTCCTAAATATGTGGTAGTTAAACATACCACATTCCAAAATAACCAATGGATCAAAGAAGAAATCACTGAGGAAATTAGAAAATTCTTTTACATGAATGAAGATGGAGGAAAAAAAAAACAACAAACTATGTAGAAGTAAAAATCCTAACAAGAGATTTCTATGGTGGTCCAGTGGTTAAGAATCTGTGCTCCCAAGGCAGGGGGCTGGGGTTTGATCCCTGGTTAGGGAATTAGATTCCTCATGCCACAACTAAGACCTGATACAGCCAAAAAGAAAAAAAAAATCCTTAACAAGATACCAGCAAGCCAAATCCAGCAACATAGAAATAGGGTTATATACCAGGATCAAATGAGATTTAGCTAAAGCTATGCAAGGCTCTCTTAACAAACAAAAATCAATCAATGTAATGTGCAACATTAATAGAACAAAGGAAAAAATATTTGATTATAGTAATAGATGCAAAAAAAGCTTTTTTCAACATCCAAAACCTATTTATGAATCAAAGCACTCAACAGACTGGGAATAGAAGGGAATTTCCTCAACCTGATAAAGCTAATCCATGAAAACCCCACAGGTAACACCATATGTAAATGTGAAAAGCTGAAAGCTTCCTTCCTGAGATCAAGAAGATGACAAGGAGGTTCACTGTCATAATTTTTTTTTTTCCAACAGTATACTGGAGGTTTTGGGTTTCCCTGGTGGTTCAGACAGTAGAGAATCTGAGTGCAGTGCAGGAGACCCGGGTTCAAGCTTTGGGTCAGGAAGATCCCCTAGGGAAAGAAATGGCTACCTACTCCAAAATTCTTCACCAGAATAATTAGTAAAGTACGAAAGAAATAAAGAAAATGGTACTAATATGTTTCAAGAGAAAAAGAATAGTTTTTTTTAACAAATAGTGCTGGGGACAACTGGATGTCCACAGGCAAAAGAATAAAGTTAGATCCCTACCTTATGCCATGTAAAAAACTCAGCTCAAAATAGATCAAAGACCTAAAGATAAGATATAAAACTATAAAACCCTTAAAAGGAAACACCCATAAATTAATATTTTGACCTCTGATAAGGCAATGTTTTGGCAAATTTGACATGAGAAGCACAAACAACAAAGGAACAACACAGATGAATCAGACTGATTGGAGTTTAGACATCCTTCAAAGATACTGTCAAGAGAGTGTGAACTGAACCCACACAATGAGAGAATATTTGCAAATGATACATCTGATAAGAGGCTATATCCTGAATAAAGAAATCTGTAAACTCAAAAATAAAGTCCTAATTAAAAATTGGCAAAAATGCTTAAATAGACATTTCTCCAAAGTAGCCTATAAGCACATGAAAGATACTCAACATCATTAATCATTAGTGGATTTCAAGCCAAAGTCATAATTAGGCACCATTTCATAATTAGGTACCAATTTACTAAGATTGCTGATCAAAAAGACAAAAATAAATATTCGTGAAGATGCAGAGGAATTAGTACCCACATGCTTTGCTCCTGGGAATGTAAAGTGGTGCAGCACTTTGGAAATCAGTTTTGATGTCCCATCAAGCTTCTATGTGACCCACATAGAAATTTCACTCTTAGATATAGCCTCAAGAGAAATGAAAGTGTCTACTTAAAACTTGTACACAGACGTTCATTGTAGAATTATTCATAATGTCCAAACATAGAAATGACCCCCATGCCCATCAATTGATATAAGTGGACATTGAAAAATGTTGTCATTAAAAAGCTATGGATGAGTGAAGTACTGAAACAAGCTATAACCTGATGAACTTCAAAGCCTCCTGCTAAGTGAAACTAACTAGACAAAAAGATCACATGTTATATGATCCATCTATATCAAGTGCCCAGGATAGGCAAATTCAAAGAATCAATAAGTTCAGTACTGCCTGCCTGGATCTCAGGGGACAGGGGAATGGGTAGTGTCTGCTAATGGGTGTGGGGTTTCTTTCTGGAGTGGTGATGAGGTTCTGAAATGAGAGAGTGTTCATGGTTGTAGAACACTGTGAAGGTAGTAGATGAAATGTATACTTCAAAGGTGTGAATTTTTTGCATTCCCACCAACAGTTTAAGAGGGTTTCCTTATGACCCAGCAATCCCACTGCTGGGCATACACACTGAGGAAACCAGAATTGAAAGAGACACGTGTACCCCAATGTTCATCACAGCACTGTTTATAATAGCCAGGACAGGGAAGCAACCTAGATATCCATCAGCAGATGAATGGATAAGAAAGCTGTGGTACATATATACAATGGAGTATTAACTATCCATTAAAAAGAATACATTTGAATCAGTTCTAATGAGGTGGATGAAACTGGAGCCGATTATACAGAGTGAAGTAAGCCAGAAAGAAAAACACCAATACAGTATACTAACACATATATATGGAATTTAGAAAGATGGTAATGATAACCCTGTATGCGAGACAGCAAAAGAGACACAGATGTATAGAAGAGACTTTTGGACTCTGTGGGAGAGGGAGAGGGTGGGATGGTTTGAGAGAATGGCTTTGAAGCATGTATAATATCATGTAAGAAACGAATCGCCAGTCTAGGTTCGATGCAGGATACAGGATGCTTGGGGCTGGTGCGCTGGGATGACCCAGAGAGATGGTATGGGGAGGGAGGTGGGAGAGGGGTTCAGGATTGGGAACTCACGTACACCCNGTTTGAGAGAATGGCTTTGAAGCATGTATAATATCATGTAAGAAACGAATCGCCAGTCTAGGTTCGATGCAGGATACAGGATGCTTGGGGCTGGTGCGCTGGGATGACCCAGAGAGATGGTATGGGGAGGGAGGTGGGAGAGGGGTTCAGGATTGGGAACTCACGTACACCCGTGGTGGATTCATGTTGATGTATGGCAAAACCAATATACAGTATTATAAAGTAAAATAAATAAATAAATAAATAAATAAAAACAAAAAAACCCACAAAGGTGTGAATTTTATGGCGCATGAATTACATCTCAATAAACAGTATAATTTAAAAATTTTTGAAAAGCACACATTTCAAGCCCTTTCACACACAAAAGAATAGGTGTGATTGTGTCAAGTAAATAAAAGGAAGAGCATTCGAAATAATATTTCAGAACTGAACATGTTTGGGCCCTGGGAAGCCACAGAAATGTGCCACTTAGATCTCCTTCGAGCTGGAGCTTAGTACAACTGGTTCCAGACACAAGAAAATAAGTTGATTACAAAGTAAATTACTTCCCACAGTATTTTTCAGAAATATTTATTTGGTTATTTGGCTGCGTTAAGTCTTAACTGAGGCATGCAGGATCTTTGTTACAGACTCAGGAGTTTGGTGTGTGGGTTTAGTTGCTCCATGGCACGTGGGATCTTAGTTCCCCAACCAGGGATCGTACCCATGCCCCTTGTAATGGAAGGTGGATTCCTAACCACTGTACCACCAGGTAAGTCCCCACTTCCCACACTATTGATGATTATTTTCTAAAAGTTTTAATAACTATCATCAGAGTGATGATCATTGAATTTGGACATAATCACTGCAAGAAAATCTAGAGCTGTGCTGTGCTATACAGGAGCCACTAGCCATATATTCACCTATTCACACTCAAATTTAAATTAAATGCAACTAAAGTGGTTTCCCTGTTGCCCTAGCACAGTTTAGATGCTCACTAGTGTCATCTGGCCACCATATTGTCTGGCACAGAGCAATCCCATTGTCACAGAAAGTTCTGCTGGACCCTCTGGTTTAGGAAGACATGACCAGAGAACACAAGGGAAGGGGGCCAGTGCGTGCTACGTCACTCAGTCATGTCCGGCTCTTTGTGATTCCATGGATCATAGCCCACCAGACTCCTCTGTCCATGGAATTCTCCAAGCAAGAATCCTGGAGTGGGTTTCTAGTCCCTTCTCCAAGGGGCCTGTAAAGGAGTCTAAAAAGAATCTTCCAAAAATTAAGAAATCTTCTCAATTTTAAAACCTTTTAAAAGTTACCCAGTATACGTGAACTGTGAACTTCCTGATGTTCAAGCTGGTTTTAGAAAAGGCAGAGGAACCAGAGATCAAATTGCCAACATTCCCTGGGATTTCTTTGGAAGGAGTGATGCTAAAGCTGAAACTCCAGTACTTTGGCCACCTCATGCGAAGAGTTGACTCATTGGAAAAGACTCTGATGCTTGGAGGGATTGGGGGCAGGAGGAGAAGGGGACGACCGAGGATGAGATGGCTGGATGGCATCACGGACTCGATGGACATGAGTCTGAGTGAACTCTGGGAGTTGGTGATGGACGGGGAGGCCTGGTGTGCTGCGATTCATGGGGTCGCAAAGAGTCGGACACGACTGAGTGACTGAACTGAACTGAACCTTTGCTGAGAACCCGTCTCCTATAGTTCAGGCTGGACAATAGGGATTCCTTAGTTAATTGCTTCATTCATTTATTCTGTGTTTATAGAGTAGTGATTAATTGAGAAACTGTGCCAGGGACATGATACAGATTGATCATTAAAACTGGTGTATTGTCTCCTCTCAAGCAGCTTACATTCCAGAGGGGACAATAGATACTATTCAGAACAAGCAGATATAAAGTTCTAGTTGTGATGATCACTCTGATCGAGAGGTGTCTAGAGAAGTGAAGGAGTGAACTTGACTTCATCTGGAGCATCTTTTCTAAAGAAGACACCCATGAGATTAGATTGAAATGAGTAGATGAGGGAAGAGGAGGTGGGCGAGCTGGTCCCAAGGTACAGCCTGTGTAGAGGGCCAGGTGGTGGAGGAAGCATGTCAGGAAGGAGGAATTGACAGGGCAAGCATGGAGCATCACAGGAAGCGAGGGGAAGCCGAGGCCAGAAGGGTAGAGTACCTGCAGCATCAGCAGCACTTACAGACTTGTTAACAGAAGTAGAATCTAAATTTAACAAGGTGATCAGTGGGCACCAAGTTGAGATGCACTCTGAACCAGGAGTCCATAACTCCAGCCTGCAGGGCAGATCGTGCCGCCGCCTGCCAGTACATCCTTTGCTGGACCACAGTTACGCCTTTTCATGTACTCCTTGTCTACAGCTTCTCTCATGCTTCAGTGATAAAACGGAGGGTTGTTCTGGAGACTGGCCCACAAAGCCAAGAATGTTTACTATCTGACCCTTTGCATAAAAGTTTTCCAATTCCTAGATTAGTGTGCTGTGCCTCAGAAGCAGCATCGAGGATTTGGGAAGAAGCAAAGAAAGCCAGTGAAGGTTTGCATTTTGGAAGGATCGATCCAGCTGCATGGAAATAAAAAGCACACAGACAGTACATGCCCCTGAGGAGCTTAGGATCCGGTGGGAACTCACTTTTATCTCCCGGATTGGTTGTTGGCTCCTTTCACGAGGGATGTTGCTGTCTTATTAACTCATTCTTTGTTGTTGTTGTTAACTCCCTCAGCGCCTGGCAGAGAGTTAAGTGTCTGCCCAGTGTTTGGTCGAGTACCTGACTTGGACTTAAAGCAGTTACTATTTACCCTGCTTAGGGACTTGTTTTGCAGACACTTCAGGAATCAAATATTATGGTGCCTGATCTGCTTTCAGCAGCTTCCTTGACATCTCAACTTAATCTTTGACATGAACGCTAGACTAGTATGGCAGAAGCTAAGCCCTTGGCCACTTTGTGAGTTTCAGGAGAGCGGGGCAACACAGGAGTGTGATTCCAGTTTTTGTGTGAATAGGACTGCAGGAAGAAGTTTCTCTGAGCCTCAGATTCTTTCTCTGTGACACGAGGAAGCTGGAACAGTTTATCGTGAAGGTCCCCCAATATTTTTGTCCTTACGGTAATGGGGACATCAGACAAGGCTGTGATGTGGCTCCCCGCATCTTTGTGTAAATGGAACCCTTCGCACATGAACACAAATCGTAGTTGGTGAAAACACTGGGAGGAGAATCCCCACAACCTGTCCTCAGTTACAAAGGAGATCTTTGAACTGTGTGTTGTTTTACACATGTACTTTTCTTTCATTTGTACAGATATTTGAACACGACTGGCTCAACAATAAGAAGACCACCCTTATCTGGCAACTAGTAATTGTGTAGACTCTGGTCTTACTGGCTGTTTCGCTTGCTTTTCCTGTCGTGAGTTGGCAGTGCTGCAATAAGTTGAATATTCACTGAAAGGAAGCTGGATGTCTGTAAACTCACCGTGACAAATGGACATGCATCCTATCTGCAGTGTGACCAAAAGAAAGTATGTTGAGAAAGTGATGGGTAATGGATTCTGGGAGAGGTTACAGTGGATGCATAGAAAGAGGGGGAAAGCTTTGAGGATAATCAGTTGCTTTTGAGATAGGTTTTTAGCCTTGTCATCTCCTGGGCAATATGCATGCTACAGAAGTGTTGCTTCAATATATAAAAAAAGCAGTTTGCAGGTTAAACAGACTGTTTAATGGATGTAACTAGAGTAGAGAAGGAGTATTGTGAGGTCAGTTCTCTAACATTTTGAGCTAATTGTTGCTGGGCATTACCTCCCATTCTTTGTTGTTGATGGCATTCAATTAAAGCCACATTTTGTCGAGTCATGCTGTATAAGGTGCCATGGAAAATACAGAAGCACTGCCAGCGTCATGGGCATGTGACTTGTGCAGTCGAGTGGAACCTCACACTTAAAGGATCCTGTATTTGGTTTAACTCTCTGGTGTTGCCATTTTGAAATTGTTGACACATTTTGGACAAGGGGTCCTGTACTTTATTTCCATGGGTCTCTGCAGATCATGCAGCTTGTTCTCATTGAAGATGGTGGAGTCTGTTCATTGCCTCAAGTAGCTGACAACATTGTGTCTTAGAATCATGTTGAAACAATAGTATAAAAACTTGATTAGCTTTTCTGAGCCTTGATTTCTTCCTTGCAATATAAATAGATGGAATGGGATGCTGTGTTAGGAGAGATGCATGCTGTGTGCTAAGTCACTTCACTCATGTCCAAGTCTTTGCAACCCCATGGACTACAGCCCACCAGGCTGCTCTGTCCCTGGGATTCTCCGGACAGGAATACTGGAGTGGGTTGCCATTTCCTCCTCCAGGGTAAAGAGAGATACTGAAGGCTTAAACTATTGAGTTGATTTTCCCAAAGTAAGCAAGTCATAAAAATGGGACTTCCTCCCCTGGCTTTCAAGCCAGTGAGAAGGGACTTCATGAACCAGGCTTAGTGCTGAGTTCAAAATATAATTCAGTCAAGGGCTGGTGGCATCTGATCCCTAGATGCTGAGGAACTCAAGAGCATCTGGGTATGTTGAAAAACACCCTGTGGAATGTAGTGGAAAATCTGGGCAAAGCTATGAGTGGAAGATTCCTCAAAAATGGGAACCAGGATGCAGAGTCAAAGCAAAGACCAGTATCACAATAATAGATAAACTTCTGGGACCAGACCTGTTTCAGAATTCAGAGTTATTTTTTTTACTTTTGAGAGGTAACATGACACATAATCCATTGAATATGTAAATTCCCCCAGCATGTCTGGGCAGGACTTCATAATAAGTGTGGTAATTTCTCTGCAGTAAAATGTATTAACTGTTCACACCAAATAAGAAGAATTGAAAGACTATGAATAGTTATAACTCCACTCATGTCAGGGTTTGCTGCCAAATGTAATCGGGTCATGTTGGACCATAAATGAGTTACAAACTCTTGGTTTTCAGAGAATTTGGACTTCCAAATTGTGGGTAAGGGATTGTAGACCTTTTCAAATGAGATGCAGGTAAATGGGTCATTAGAACTCAGGGGAGAGATGACAGGTGAGACACTACTCGAGTGAAGCCTAGCTAGACGTAGAGACCACCTCCCATGGCTTGTCAGGATGCCCCAGTCCTTCCCGCACTAGCTGAGACCACAGACATGCTTTGTGCTGAAGCAGATGGAAGACCTGAGGTACAAAACTGTGAGCATCCTTTCTCAACATCTCTCTTAAGAACAACACTGCCCTCTCTATCCTGTTGTTCCAGCCTGCCTGGCGGCTTCCTGAACACATGGTCTCTCTGGCCG
The DNA here is from genome assembly GCA_006410635.1 of Cephalophus harveyi. Taxonomy (NCBI): domain Eukaryota; kingdom Metazoa; phylum Chordata; class Mammalia; order Artiodactyla; family Bovidae; genus Cephalophus; species Cephalophus harveyi. The sequence goes on along the minus strand of SJYT01021637.1, from coordinate 276,294 downwards.
TATTTTCGCAGTGGAAAATAGCATTTTCAGAACTGGCTGTCCCTAGCTTTCATATGACATTTTTTCCTCTCTGTTGTTTCTGTGACAGTTGGCACACGTGTCTCATGCTTCATTTCTGAGATGGGTTTAAAAAACCTTGGCCAAAGAGCCAGGCTTCATTAGCATCCTCTTCCATTTGTTTGCTGAAAGCCAGTAGCAACCACACACACAAAAATAACAATATGTTTGAGATTCCCAGAACATGCTTGACATCTTCTCTGGTCCTTCGCTGTATTAATTTTTCATGCAGGAATGATACATGACACTAGAAAATGATTATTCCTGAAATAGAGATTAAAGTAGTGGCTGATTTCCTGCAAAGATAAGTGTCCTTCATTTTCACTGACCCCCTCCCAAGGCCCTGGGAGGATCATAACAATATTCTAATCATGATACCCTCTAATTTTTCTTCAAGAGAGGCCTTGAAATTTTATTACTCTCAGACCTATCTAAACTTGCATTTGTCCTTATTTTGCACCAATATAAAAGTGTGTCTCAAGGCCTTAGAGAATTAACTCTGGCTTTGCCATTTTCCAGTGTTGAGAGTAACTTATCTATCTCTCAGAAATGCTAATTCCCCATCTGTTAAGTGGGTATATACACTCTTGACATCATAGGGTGCTTGGGAGGACAAGAGTGGTCATGTCCATATAACAACAGAAAAAATGTTCATAAGTGTTGATTCATCTCTTTGTTTCCTTGAGGATTATTTTCATCTGCAGTAAGAATACCTCAAGAAATGGGGTCTATTTTTCTTATTTAACAAGAAATCTGGAAAGAGTCTCAGAGATGTCATGGGAGCTTAGACTCATTGTTTCTTTCTCTTCAGCCTTCTTTAGTGTGGATTCCATCTTCATTGCATTCCAAGAAGAAAAAAAAAAAAAAAGAGGAAAGACACATAAATATACCATTTGAGTCAATCTCTTTATATAAGGAAAATTATAGTATTTCCAAAATGCCATTGTGTAGGGATAGAGTTAATTTGAAGCTGATCTGTGTATCTTGGGGATACCCAGAACCATACTTAGCTTTGATCAAGAAAGGGATAAAATGCACTTGCTAGTGATTTCTAATGCTCTGCTTAAAATTCAAAACTCCTCAGAAGGCAGCTTATCCCCACTTTATCTACACTGTTAATTGAAAATGTAAACATTGTTAATCTGTACCTGGTTTACCTGGTTATAGCCTGGTTTTGGTTACTTGAACAGTGAGGTAGAAAAGAGCCCTCAGTAAACTTGTACCTTAGTCACAGACTTTTTCTGTTTTGTTCATTATTGTTTGCCTAGTCCATTACATGATGTCTGGCACACAATAGCTAGTCAGTAAATATTTGTTGAATGAATCAATGTTTGCAAATATTTAGCTTCTCAAGAATTAGACTCCATGGCTTATCCATGCAAAAAGCCACACAACTGAAGATGTAAGCAAACATTTCTTGGGAGATTATGGTCAGAGTAAAGGAGAAGACTCAGCTCTGCTGTGCCAGATATTGGAAGGGGGTGTGGTTTTATTTCAGAGTGTTCCCTGGCAGAGATGATCTGAATACCACTGAGGCCAAAGTCTTGGGGACTTTGGGGAAAAAAACAATGTCAACAGCTATTACACTTCCCTTTCACATTTTAACTTGATAACACACAACCTCATGTCTTTGTGACAATGTCAAAGCTATTTTCATTTACTCTTGATTACTACTGACTTTAATTCCAACCTCAAGCTTCCCTTGCAGTTTGTCTGTGAAGGACAGCTTCCTCTGATATCTTGGGCTTCCCTGGTGGCTCAGAGGTTAAAGCATCTGCCTGTAATGCAGGAGACCTGGGTTCGATCCCTGGGTCGGGATGATCCCCTGGAAAAGGAAACGGCAACCCACTCCAATATTACCCTGCAAATAGTCAAGATTAATCCAGCTGCAGCAGTTGACTAGGCTGGGATTTTTTGTCGCCTCCTCTGCTATAGATTTTAGGGCTTTTACTAAGATGGTGACTTTCAAAGGAAAGAGACCCATTTTCAAGTTGACAAGTAATAAAGTTATCCTTAAGAACGTTAACTTGGGTCTTCTGAGCCCCTTGCTATTTCTGTGGTGTTCCATGTGTCTTATAGAACCATTCAGAGACAGAAGCAAAGACAAATCTATGGTGTGTCCCCAGTTGACACCACTATCACTAGACTACAAGGGCTATGAAAGAGTGTCTAAATTGCCAGTCATATAATATGTGGAAGGCTTTTTATCTCTGAGAAGCAGATAGCTGAAACTCATCAATAAAATTCCATGGTCAATTTTATTTTCCCACCAGGAAGAATATTGACATCATCATCATAAGCCCCAGAGAAACCTGGTTGTATCAAGGACAAACAGCCAGACACTGTGAAGTATGTCACAAAAGTAACAATAACCACCCACAGAGATCAAGCAGGATGCAAATCTCCCCATTTCATCTCTGCAAAGAAGACCATGAAAGTAATGAGGTGGAAACAGACCCATATGACACTCTCTCTCCTCCTCTCACCACCTGTCCTTGTCTGGATCTCCACCAGAAACAAACTCCATTTACCTTCATGTTTATTTAATTAACATTTTAAGCAGGAATCTGATCATGCATCTTCCTGCCTAACACCTTCAATAGTTTTCTACTCTCTTAGCATAAAATTCTAACTTCTTTGGCCTTCATGCATGGATGAGCCGTAGAGACTATTTCTTGAGAAGCTTTATTTTTGTAAACATTCGCTTATACAATACATAGATAGATAGATATTTTGAATGGCTCTGTATGCCAGGCATTATGCTATGAACTGGGTAAGCAACTGTGAACAATACTTTGTTAGTGTTTTAAAGAATCAAGCAAATACTCTACCTTTTTCTGCCAAGTGGAGAGCTGACCATGGAAGAGTCAGAAGGCACTAGATGTATGTATAGATGTAAATATAATACATTTATATGTATTAGATGTATGTGTGGAATCTTTACTCTGATGCTCAGAGTACTATGAACATGTCTACCTGAAGACAGTACTGCATGTGAAGCTCACAGCCCCTCCAACCTGGGTGCCTAGCCCTGCATAACATACGGAAGTAGACCAGAACGTGACATCGTAGGAGGAAAGAAAGATAAAGGCCAGGCCACACGTACCCTGTTGGTCAAATTTCTCACCCAGATGGATGATATGGAAGGACATTAGCAGAGGGAACTCATAACTGAGCAGGACCCTACGGGGCCTGCCTAGCACAGAGCCCCTCCCCTCCTGTCTCTTCCTATAGAAAAGCTTCAGTCTCTGAGGCCTCCCTTGATTCACAGAAAACTGGGTCAGCAATAAATGATTGAAAGGATGTGAACACATAGTGACAGAAAATAGCAGTTGTGCCAGGAGAACTGGTGACAATTTGAGCAGTAATCAGTCATAGAGCCAAGTCTCTAGTTCCACCCTGAAGGATATAGATGGTGCACATACCTGCAGTGTTTTGTAGATACTTAAACCGTTACCAGTTGAAAGAAGCTTAAGGGTATCATGCCTGTGAGCATGTAGCCTCCAGACCAGTTTTTGGTCTGAGGGTTGATGGTGTTCATTCCTGATGATGTTCATTCCACCCTGTTACCTCACCTACTGAGTGTGGGTCTTTTGAGCACTAGCTGCCTGCACTCCTTGTTTGGCTCCTGCAGTAAATGCTGCACTTTGCTTTATCACAACTAGATGTGAGCAGACCCAAGTTTGGTAACAAAATCTGTTCCCCCCAATAACACTGAGTCTTGGAAACCCACAACAGGTGAGCTCAGTATTTGCACAAAGCCAGTATGATCCAGACTCGCCTTGTTGGTTTTGACTGAGACACATTTTAGGTCATGTGATCTTTACTGCACTGGCTTTCCCTCTTATTTGAGTAAATTGTCCGCCCAGCTGCTTGGAATCAGTCTTTTTTTTTTTTTTTTTT
>SJYT01021637.1:217945-272168 GCA_006410635.1 Cephalophus harveyi | reverse complement strand
TTTTTTTTTTTTTTTTTTCAATTAATGTATTCTGATTCTTTCTTTCCAGTAATGAAAAATAAAATACTTTGATTATTATTAGGTCAAACTATGTGAAATGGATGGTATTCAACCATTTTTGACCCACCATGAATGACAGTATCATATAGTTCAATCTAAGAAATAATATTCAGATCACATTGTAGAATACTTGTAAGAAAAAAGGAGGTAATGAGAATGAGTGTTGGAATGCTAATCAGTTAATTAATGATAGTTGATCTAGATAATAGATTGAGCAGGCAGTGGAAGATTCGTAAGGACTAAATATGGAATCCAGACCTAAGGCTCCAGGTTCTAAGCGCTCTGTTTGGTTAGAAATTTTTGTTTGCCAGTGATAGTAAAGTTATATACAAGGATCAAGTAGCAAGGAGGGTGTACTCCTGGGAGATGAGGCCCCTAGGGAAGAAACTGGGGTCTGTGGGGAGAAGAGCTTGTAACACACACACACACACACACACACACACACACACACACACACACGGTATCAGGCTTCTGCCTGCTTTGTTCACAGTCAGAGGGAAGAAGGAAAGGATTTAAGACAGTGGGTCATCAGAGTCTGGTCAGTAGTCCCCAGGAAGTCCCTGAGATCCTTTTAAGGGTTCTGAGATGTCAAAAGTATTTTCACAGTGATACTAAGATGGGATACGCCTTTTCCACTTACATTTGCATTGATGATGCAAAAATAATGGGGGTAAAACTGCTGCTGCTTTAGAATGAATCAAGACACCGGCATAAAATTATATGAGCTGTCATTGTATTCTTCACGCATACATTTACAGTATTTTTTAAAAATGCCAGTTTCACTTAGGAATGTTCTTGATGAAGCAGTAAAATCATTCATTTCATTGAATTTTGACCCTTGAATATTATCCTCTGTGATCACACACACACACACACACACACACACACACGGTATCAGGCTTCTGCCTGCTTTGTTCACAGTCAGAGGGAAGAAGGAAAGGATTTAAGACAATGGGTCATCAGAGTCTGGTCAGTAGTCCCCAGGAAGTCCCTGAGATCCTTTCAAGGGTTCTGAGATGTCAAAAGTATTTTCACAGTGATACTAAGATGGGATATGCCTTTTCCACTTACATTTGCATTGATGATGCAAAAATAATGGGGGTAAAACTGCTGCTGCTTTAAAATGAATCAAGACACCGGCATAAAATTATATGAGCTGTCATTGTATTCTTCACGCATACATTTACAGTATTTTTTAAAAATGCCAGTTTAACTTAGGAATGTTCTTGATGAAGCAGTAAAATCATTCATTTCATTGAATTTTGACCCTTGAATATTATCCTCTGTGAAGCGAAAGAAGCACACATGAAATATTTCTGTTGCAAACCAACTGTACTTCAAGCCGTGAGCAGAATTAGCTGCTTTTTTCTTCACTGAATACCATTTTTTTTTACTTGAAAGAACTGACAGACAAACGATGGTTATTGAGTCGTGGGCATTTGGCAGATGTTTTCTCTAAATGAATAAAGTGAGCTTGTCACTTCAAGAAAAACAACTGACAGCATTTGTTGCCAATGACAAATCTGAGCGTCCATGCAAACACTTTTAAAATTTCAGAAAACATGTCTGCCAACCTGAGCTTGACAGCTTCTCAGTATGTGCAGGTTTTTTGTTCATAGAAATATGTTATGAATGTTAACATGTAATGCAGTCTTTTTGTTATTTAAAGATAAATTAGTAAATATCCTTTATATCTCAATTTTAATTTCAAATATAGTACATAGGGAAAGATAGAGCTCTCATAAAGAGATGATTTTGGGGGTCTGATAATTTTTAAGATGTATGTATGTAATTTCTGTAAAGGTGTATTGAGACCCAAAGAGTCTGAGAATGACTCATGTGAGAGCTTTTATCCTTCCTCTTTAAATTAACCCTAAGACTCAGAGAGGCCTTTTGCTAACCAACTTTTCTCCATTATTTCTGAACCTCTCCCTTCATGACCTGTTTGTGTGTGTGTGTGTTCTTTTTCTTGTTTGCCTGTTTTCATTATAAGCATTTAGGCCTGGAAAATATATTTTCATGGCGAGATTAATGGCAGTTTTTCTCAAAGAAAGTCAATTGTGCCAGAAGATTTTCTATATTTGCTGCCTTATAGCTCCCCAAATAATCACCTTCTCTTCTTCTGGTTTAGTGTTATATTTTCAGTGAATCCACATTTAGGACTGTAAAATGGAAAACAGTATTATAAATCTGTATGTGATGAAGAAGTCAAAAAGAAAAAATGAGGACAATAAAAGAAGCAAAGTCCATGAAAACAGAAAGCACATGCACAACATGACCAATGCTAGAGATCATGCTGTTTTTGTAAAATCTTGACTGTGTCCATTTTCTCCGAAATATCTCTTCCATGTTGTGCTGGTTGGAAATGTTGCAGTGATTGCTGCTGACAAGTGCGACTGTGCATAGACTAATGACAGGATGATTGCTTGTAAGGAATAGACACCTAAGCCCACTCCTGTGAAGAGAGGGACGTGGGCCCACACATTGAGATGCTCAGCAAGTAACTATTGATGACTATTAAATGACACTTGCTAAGTGGTGTTATTAATAATGCTGCCAAATCAGTCACAGCATAGAATATGTGATACAGAGAGGACTCTAGGGGTTTCTGATTTTAATAGAAAACAAGGTTTAGGTCACCTAGAAACTTAGAAAATATTCCAGTTGGAGGAGATCATTGTTTTACTCTTCTCATGTGTAGAATTCCACCGTGAGTTTTCAGCAGCCAGGTCCCTCCCCTATCTGGGTAGTTCTCTCCTGTGTAAAATGATAGGATTGTACATATACTATGGCAGTTATTTTCAACCAGTGAAATCTGGACTTGAAACCTTAAGGAACAAGACAAAGAGAAGAGCTGCTTGGCTTAAAGAAAAGATTAGGAAACTTAAAATCTCCCTTTTGGCTCTCCTCTGAATTTTTATGTCTGCTTATCTCTTGAGATACTGCAGTGAAGCCTGGTGTTCTGAGCTACACAATTTGAGAACCACTGGGCCAAGGACTCTATAGCTCCATGTGCTTGGGGAGACCTTGTCAGAAAAGCTGAGTAATTTCTCTTAATTAGAGAATCAATTGGTATCAAGTTTAAATATTCCTCTGGGTAGAGGTGGCAAGGATGATGGAGACAGTGGTACCCCTCCCCCTCCACCTTGGTAGTATTCGTGAGCCAGGTCCAATTGTGAATTTGTCCACATCCTAAGCCTTGTGGGATAAACAAATACAGACAAACTAGCATTTGTCTTTAAGGAACTGATAGGCAGTCTGGAGAGGCACAACATAAACCAAGCAACCCAACATGAGTCCAAATATAGGAAGGATTCAGAATTCAAGGGTAGATGGTAAATGGCATGATGGGCTGATCAGGAAGGGCAGATGGAGGAGGATGTTGTGTTCTTTTCTTCACGCTTTTCCGAACTCCATTTTCTGCTTCAGACTCCTATAGAGTGGTGGAGGAGGGGGAAGAACAGCAGGGAAAACAACTGAAGGTATAAACCATCTGGTTTGGTTTAACTGCGTACGTTCATATATATATATATTAGAGTATATATTAGATTCAATTATAAGGATAACCATGCTGTCTAGTTAGAGTGACTAGTTTGTTTTGTCCAAGACTTTTCCAGTTTTAGCATTGAAAGTCCTACATTTTGGAAAACTTTCTTGGTCAAACTGGTCACGCCAAATTAGAGCAACCTCAAAGACCCCTAAGAATGCATCTCGGGACTCCTGGTGATCTCCAGGCCTCAGTTAAAAATTTACATAGCAAACAGATTCCTGATCTGAAAGTCAAGAGAACTAGCTCCTCTATTCACTAGCAGTAGGCCCTTAGGGAAAGGGTTAAAGTGAAGTCAGTAATTAGAAAAGAAAAGCAGATGAATGTTCATATGGAGTTATCCCTGGTGCCTGTATTCATGCTCCTTCCTAAGGTGGGAAGGCTAGTCCAGTATAGGCATTGGTTATTGTTTTTTTTTTTTTTTTTTTTAATAAAGTCAGTTTGCTTTGAGCTTAACCAATGGTAATGATGTCAGTAGAAGACTATTTAAAAATATTTAAAGTTTAAAAGAAATTATTAATGAACCAGATGAATAATTCATTAAGATAATGAATATAGAGCATATTGGCATTATGCAAGGTTCACTTAAGAATAAAAATATCTTATTTAGCCTTCCCATGTTTTATTCAGGTATTTTGATCATTTTTAAGAAACAGAATGGATGGGAAAGATACCATGAGTCTTAAGAATTAAGGAACAAAATCAAATAAGCAGGAATAAGAGAAACAGTTAACCCAGCCAGCCTGCTCAGAAGAACTGGGTCATGAACTCCAAGCTTTGCTAATTTAAGTTTTCCAGGATGTGAAATGAATTATTTATAGAAATAAGTAATAAAAGCATTGAGAAAAATGGAGTGAAATCAGACTTTATTGGGAAAAGCATGGGTTTTAGAGTTAAAAGACCTGGGTTCTAGTCTTGGCTTTCCTATTTACCAGTTCTGTAACTTAGACAAGTTGTCCTTATGCCTCAGTTTGTTTCATCTGTCTTCCTATTTTGTAGTGATTTTGAAAAGATTAAGATATTGAATGTATAAGTAACCAGGGAAAATGAAGTGACCCATGGGGACCAAGAGAAGTCCTTTGAGGCAAGGGGAGTGAAAACAGGGGGCTGGAACCAAGGAGGGGATATGCTGGAGAGATGTGGCCACTGTGTGGCCAGCAGGGAGAGGGCAGCAAGTCAATCCTCAGACATCTGTCTCTTCCTGACAGTACCTCCACATGCCACACAAGCGGACAGGGAAGCCTGCTGGTGTGGCCCCTGGATGCCAGTCTTCCAGAGCCTGGAGAAGAGTGGAGAAGGGCCAGAAGTGGAATCGGAGGAGTAAACAGCCCATGTGAGGCCTGTGATAGATCTGCCTAGTTTATAAAACTGCATACTGGTAAGTCTGAAAACTGGCTATGACTCTGGAAAACAGTATTGCTTTCTTATAAAATTAAGCATATGCTTGTCATGTGACCTAGGAATCCACTCTTAATATTTTATCCTAGAGTAATGAAAGCTTAGGTAAGTGATAAGTGAAGTCGCTCAGTCGTGTCTGACTCTTTTTGACCCCATGGACTGTAGCCTACCAGGCTCCTTTCTCCATGGGATTCTCCAGGCAAGAGTACTGGAGTGGATTGCCATTTTCTTCTCCAGGGGATCTTCCAGACCCAGGGATCAAACCCGGGTCTGCCACATTGCAGGCAGACGCTTTAACCTCTGAGCCACCAGGGAAGCCTGCTGAGTGAAAGAATCCATTCTCAAAAGGTTACATACAGGATGGTTCTATTTATTTGAAAGCTTATGTTCATTCAGAAATGTGTGTGTTTATAGTAGCTCTGTTCATAGTCATATTAAACTGGAACCAAGCCAGATATGCTTCAACAGGTGAAGGGATAAACAAACTCGACTACATCCATGCAATGGAGTATCCCTCAGCCACTGGGGAGAGTCAGCTATTGATTTTATATCAGCTTGGATGCATCTCAGAGGCATTGTGCTGTGTGAAAGAAAAGAAAAAAACAGGAAGAAAGTGAAGTCGCTCAGTCGTGTCTGACCCTCTGCGACCCTGTGGACTGTAGCCCACCAGGCTCCTCCGTCCATGGGATTCTCAGGCAAGAATACTGGAGTGGGTTGCCATTTCCTTCTCCAGGGGATCTTCCCAACCCAGGGATTGAACCCGGGTCTCCTGCATTGCAGGCAGACGCTTTACACTCTGAGCCACCAGGGAAGCCTGCTGAGTGAAAGAATCCATTCTCAAAAGGTTACATACAGGATGGTTCTATTTATTTAAAAAATTGAAAGCACAAGGGTGTAGTGATGGGGAACTGATCAGGGGGTATATCAGTTGCTAGGGTGTGACTCTACAGTGGAGTAGTAGGAGGGAATTTTGGGGGTGATGGGATGATTCTGTGGATTGATTATGACAGCAGTTACACAAATATACAAATGTGTTAAAGCTCAAAGAACTATATACAAACCAAAATGGTCAATTTTTCAACATGTTAATTTAAATGTATGAGACATATTGTGGATAAAAGCCTCAGTGATAGATTTATTCTTATCGATACTGACAACATATTTTCTCAAAGTTGAACTTGCAAAAGCTTCGGTGCAAAAATGCCTGGAAACAGAACATGATGCAAGGGTGACCGCCTTGGCAAGGGGCACCAGATGACCAGGGTGGGTTTCTGTGTGGCAGGATGAGACATGATAGACATGAGGGCTTTACCAGGGAGGCTGAGGGTCAGAAAATGACTCTTCCCAGATGTATACAGACAGGTTGGAGTACCAGGGCCCCAGAAGAGGAAGCAGAAATGGAGATTCAGGCAAGGAGCCAAGGAGAGAGACTGGAAAAGAGGGACCAGACCATGTTTGGTTGCCTCACTGGGTTCAAGGCAAGAGGTCTTCTGGCTCTTGACAACTTACCGCTCAGGAAGGAGACAACAATGAAAGAAAAGGAAGAGGCTTGTGCAGGGTTCAGGGGCGCAGGCACTGCAGAGAGAGAGCTGGGTTGGTCTCTGGCTCGGCAGCTCTTAGCTTACAAACTGGAATCATTGTTTTAGCTTCTCATGTACAAAAAGGGATAAGAACATATTTCCCACTGTAAATAAAGCCACATCTCATAGCAGTCCCTGTAAGTTGCCTATTGTTGTTCAATTGCTTAGTCATGTCCAACTCTTTGCTACCCCATGGAATGCAGCACGCCAGGCTTCCCTGTCCTTCACTGAATCCTGGAGCTTGCTCAGACTCATGTCCATTGAGTCGATAATGCTACCTAACCATCTCAATCCTCTGTTGTCCGCTTCTCCTCCTGTCCTCAGTCTTTCCCAGCATCAGGACCTTTTCCAATGAGTCATTTCTTTGCATCAGGTGGCCAGAGTATTGTAGCTTCAGCTTCAGCATCAGTCCTTCCAATGAATATTCAGGGTTGATTTACAAGTTGCTTGGCCCAAAAGAAACATTTGGTGAACAGCAGAAGTATATCGAACGAAAGGTTGTAGGTCACGTCAAAACTATGAGGCTCATGACGTATATATTTAGTAAGTCGTCTGGTCTTGCTAAGCCTAAACTTCTGAATCTGTAAAATGTTATAAAATAACTACTCCATGGGGCCAGAATATTCTGTTGAGAAAAGACCTATGAAAGCATTTTGTTAACTGAGAATTGTTGTACAAATGTATTTCTTATAAGCACAGAGCAGGGCCAGGAGGAAGTCCCGTCTTCTTGCTTAGCTGCTGGCTTGAAGATACAGAAAGTCATCCCAATTTCAGTTGCTCTCAGAGCTGCTGCTGCTGCTGCTAAGTCGCTTCAGTCGTGTCCGACTCTGTGCGACCCCATAGATGGAAGCCCACCAGGCTCCCCTGTCCCCGGGATTCTCCAGGCAAGAACACTGGAGTGGGTTGCCATTTCCTTCTCCAATGCATGAAAGTGAAAAGTGAAAGTCAAGTCACTCAGTCGTGTCCGACCCTCAGCGACCCCATGGACTGCAGCCTACCAGGCTCCTCCAGCCATGGGATTTTCCAGGCAAGAGTACTGGAATGGGGTGCCATTGCCTTACATGAAGCCAAACATATAGAAGATCAAGAGGGTTCACCCAGCAGGTGCCAAGCATCTCTGCTCAGGAGAAAGGAGTGATAGGATATCAGCATGAACATGAGGACTCACACTTGGGTAGCAGAGGCAATTTCTAGGAAGTCCAGTGGGGTGATCTACAGCATGGAGCCAGCCCTTGGCTGTAGGCATTTGGGCCAGGGAAAGAGATAGGGCTCTTGAAGAGTCTCAACCCTCACCCTTCCTATACCTTGACAAAAATTTGTATCATGTAACTTTTCAGTGTCTCCCAGCAGAGTAGACAGATTCCACGTCTTTAGCCCATTGATGTTGCGTTTTTCCACTGACTCGTTTTGGACAGTGACAGATAGTGGATATGATGTGAGTGTAGCCTCAGATGTGATTGCCATTAGTCACAAGGAGATCTTTCCCAGGTAACTGCTACAGTTGCAGGGTGGGAACAGGCCTGAGTCTGACCCACAGTCTGAACCAGGGTCCACTAAGCCATCCAACTGTTCCTTTGAGTAAGAAATAAATATTGGTTGTTGGAAGCCATCAAGATTTTGGGGTAGTTTGTTACGCAGCATTATTTTGGCAATAACTGCCTTAACACGTCGAGTACCTTGACTTTAATCTTCGGTTTTGTCTTTCAAGGAATGCAGTGAACAGTGCCTAGTTATAATCACTCAGTAGGGCAATTACTGCATAGTATACTATTCAGTATCAAAGAAGACAACAATGAATGAAAGTGCCACCATGAAGATAGTGAAAGGAAGTCTAAAAAATGCCCACCTTGCTGAGTCTCTGTTTCCTCAACTGTGAAATGTGTATAAAATCCTCGCCCCACCTCTCTCTATGGGATGCTATTAGAATCACATCAGGTGATGGGTTGGAGGGTAGCTTGCCCTCTGTGAAGAGCCATCTGGGACTTAGGAATTATTTTTCTTTCTACTACAGAGAGTCCTCTTATCCCAGCATGATTTGTCATCAACCCCAAAGTTACAGATGTATAGGAGAGTAGGATGGAAAGCATCACTTCATGACAGCATGCACTGATAAACTGTCCACTCATTAAAATAAGTCTCTGTTGGCGTATCTGGCTTCATTTAACGGACTCTCTCTATGTACACGTCAGTACTTTCCCGGGCTACATAGCGCAAATACCTTGCAACCTGATTGCAAAAGGAAACTGAAAATCTAGGGAACAGGTGCAGGATTTTGCCAAGATGAAAGGAGTAAGGGAGAATTTCTCTAATCACATGCAAGATAATTGAGAAATGAGGATCTGACCGAGTTATACCAGTTAATAATTGAAGAAGAGAAAAATCGACAAGAATGATGACACGATAGGCTTCAAAAGAGAATAATTTAATGTATTTGAATATCAAAGGATGTAGGAAGGCCTTTGGGAAATTGTTGAAACCTCAGCTTTTTTTGGCAAAAATCATTCTCTTTATAGCTGTGCATTGAAGGGTATCATATCATACTATTATGTAATTTCTTTAGAAAATTATCTAAAATTATTTGTTAATTTTAATAATCAGATAATTACAGTATAATCTGTGGTTCTATTAAATATAAAATTGTTATTTTAATACATTTTTAATTTCATTTTTTCAGGATAAAGTCCCAAACTTTTTTTTTTAATCCTATTTTCTAGGAAATTTTGGTTTCTTTTAGTACTCTTTTCTGCCATCAGTTCTTTTTGATGTGTCATTAGGATCTTCTCTACTTATTATGTCTTTCTGCCAGGGAGCCCTTGAAACTACTCTTTATTTAGAGATTTTGGGAATGGAAGCTTCCAGTGGGTCAGGAAAGGCAGGAAAACATTAGTGCATGATCCAGAAGGCTGCTCTGGCCACTTTGGGGTAAGTTATTTTTTATGCAACTCCCCCAAATGAACTTTTAAAAATCTGAGAGTCGGGGAGGGGACCCTGTCACAGCCTGTCACAGACTCATGCCCCATCCATAACTTACTTCTCTTTGACTTCAGCCCGGAGGCATGGCCTGGAGCCTTTTCCCTCCTCTGAAAAGGACCTCAAAGCTCTACTGCTGCAGGTGCAGTGGGTGCATTATAAGAAGCATCTTGAGTCTTTATCCCCTGGTGACTGTGTATGATAATATTTATCCAAAAAAGCTGCATTCCTAACATCATTTTCACCGTTTGCTTGTCCCCTAAGATAGGTGAGACAGGAAGAATCCCATTATACCAATGCGTGAATGTGATTTATCCAAGGTTGCCTCTGGAGCTGCTGGCAGAGCCAGGTCGATAGTGCAATGCCCTGGCCCCCTTCACTGTGCTATGGCTTCCCCAGTTCTCTCTGTCTCACTTTTTTCTTGTGTTTCTGAATCTCTGTGTTGTGTCCCCGTGGCTGCCAGCCGTGAGATGGGATACCTTCGGAGCAGACTGATGAGAGAAGACACTTGTCCCATGTGGCTGCACCTCCTCTCTGCCCCTGGAGAGCCTCATCCATCACTTGTCATTGCAGAGACCCAGCTGATGCACACCCCGGCAAGGGTAAGTATGTATCAGTATAATGGAAATCAGTCAGGGGCCAATTTTCCCTATTGAAAAGAGAATTGCATTTCTCAGGCATGTGGGCAAAGTGAGGTTGATTAAACATAAAATGTTTCTACCAGGGAGAGTCGCATAAAGAGAACTCAACCTCTCTGTTTTGAGAAGGAATTCTCCTGTGATAAGCACAATTGAGGGCCATCTGTGCTTTTGATAATTTCATCTGACTGCTAATCTTGTTATGGAATTGCCAATTTGAGCAACTTGTTGGTACTTCCTTGACCTGTGTTGGAACTATCTGATATATCACAGGACTTCAAAGTTCCCATAACAGGATGTGAATTGTGACATCGTGCAGGAGGTAATAGGGTGTTTCATCCTACATTTGCTCATGTCACTGGATGTTGACAGAGATCAATAGTTTCTTTTAATAATGACACCCTGGAGTATTGCATGCTGTGGTGTCTGCATCACTGACAAGCTTTTGTTTTGGGGGCATAGTGGGTAAGGAGAAAAGTCAACCAATTAGTACCTGATGTTAGTATAATAACTGACTTATTCACCAGATAATATATGGGTAATCAAGAGTGGGGAACACAATGAGAAATGATGCAAAGCCATTGTGTGCAGCAATCATCTAATGGTGGAGGGCTCGTTGTCAGGCCTAGGGTTCTGTGGGAGACTGAGGGGCAATGTAACAATGTGATTGCAGGCTTTCAGTTCTCAAATGCAGCATTCTTTGTCTGTCATCTTATGTCTCCTTCTTGTGCTTACTGTCATCATACTTACCTACCATCATGACTTTCTTATGGCAAGTTGTGTTTTATATCCACTTCCATCGTTTGCTCCTTTGACTCCAGCAGTTTCTGATTGCGTTTATTTCTTTTGACCTTAAATGCCAGCATTGGAATTATTTTTCCAAGTCTCTGTAAACCTCCATTACCCATTAGTTCCCAGAAGAGTTCCAAATGTATGACTATCTCCTGAAGATACACCCTGTTTGATAGATGTGTTGGTTAATGGGGGCTTGTGTTCAGCTCTCTGAAATTACCACTCAGTTTTTCACCTAATAATTCAGTAAATATTAGGTGAGTGACAATTGAGGGTACAGAGATTAATCAAAAACCCTCTGTTAAGCACAGACAGTAGGTATAGAAGATAAGGCATGGTTCAGGGTAGAAAGTACAAGTTTTGACAAATTAGAAAAGATTTACCAAAATGCCTCCTTCATTTTTGCTGCTTGTCTATTTGAAACTCTAACCTTTTTTCCTTTTCTTTAACTCCCAAGATCAACAGTCCACAAATGAAAACAAATGCAAGTTGTATTTTCATATTATTTTAGTCGAGCTTCTCCAGAGAAAAGAAACAATGGTGTGTGTGTGTGTGTGTGTGTGTGTGTGAGAGTGAGTGTGTGTGTGTAGCCTGTACAAGGAGACACAGAGTCAGACGTTTTGCAGAGTTTTAAAACACCAAAGGATGATTTTATGGGTAACAAGGATAAAACTGTTATGTTCACGTAAACACATTACTCCGGAGAGTAAATGCCTGAATGGTACATTTGCAGTCCATGGGGCCTTCAACCACATTGTGATGTTTCCTTGTTTTTTTTTTTTTTTTTGTGAGAAAACAGTTTCTTTTTTTAAAATTGAAATAGAGTTGATTTATAGTGTTCTGAAAAATAATATATATATATATTCATGTTGCCTTTTTATTTCCAATGGATTTGATATAAGTTCAAATATGAAGATGGAGCAAAGTTTGCTGGTGGGTGCAAGAACATTCATTTTAATATTTTGCATACATTTTTATATGCTTAAAATATTTGGTAGTAATACTGTTGAAGCATCTCCTTTTTCTCTCAAGAGTCTTTGCAGAGGTATGAAGTCCAGCCCTCCCCCTTTACCACTCTTTTATTTACAAAGCCTCAGACACACGTGAGTTACAGTGTCTGCTCAGAGTTGGGGGGCAGTGGGAAGCAGAGGTGGAACCCTTTATCAGAGGGAAATTCCATTTGCTGTGTCCTAATCTGTCCGCTTACTCCTTGGAAGGAAAGTTATGACCAACCTAGATAGCATATTGAAAAGCAGAGACATTACTTTGCCGACTAAGGTCCGTCTAGTCAAGGATATGGTTTTTTCAGTGGTCATGAATGGATGTGAGAGTTGGACTGTGAAGAAAGCTGAGTGCCAAAGAATTGATGCTTTTGAACTGTGGTGTTGGAGAAGACTCTTGAGAGTCCCTTGGACTGCAAGGAGATCCAACCAGTCCATTCTAAAGGAGATCAGCCTTCGGTGTTCTTTGGAAGGAATGATGCTAAAGCTGAAACTCCAGTACTTTGGCCACCTCATGCAAAGAGTTGACTCATTGGAAAAGACTCTGATGCTAGGAGGGATTGAGGGGAGGAGGAGAAGGGGACGACCGAGGATGAGATGGCTGGATGGCATCACCAACTCGATGGACATGAGTTTGAGTGAACTCCGGGAGTTGGTGATGGACAGGGAGGCCTGGCAGGCTGCAGTTCATGGGGTTGCACAGAGACGAGCATGACTGAGCAACTGAACTGAACTGAATCTGTTTCTGTGGCTGGGCCCAGTCTGTTTGGTGCTCAAAAGTCAATCTTGAAAATCCCAACAGGGACATGCTATGTAAGTGTTCTGAGCAGAAAACCAGGAATACAGATAGTTAACCCCCATCTCCTCACTGTCAACATTTGGAAGGCCCAGACAGAAAATAGCTGTCGTGTATTAAGAAGGGAGCCCTATTTAAATTTAGTAAGCAGAGTATTACACAAATACTTTACTGTGTTAAATTATTGATGCAACCAACTAAGCCAGGGTAGATGAAGTTAGCCCTAATTCAATTAGTCATAATTTTGTACATGTAAAATTGTGGGATTTATGTAGTGAGAGGAAGATCAGAAAGCACCATTATCTTGAATGGACTTATTGTATTTATCTAACAGTACTTTATCTTGGATTGATCTCTCATAGAGTAGATTAGGAACAAAATGCTTGAAATTGGAAAGGTTAAAAAATGGATTTGGGGGGTATAATCTGCAAAGTTCAGGTTGTCATTCACATCAAATAAAAATGTTTGTGTGCCTTTAAGACAGAAATGAAAGGGACTGTTTCAGATGCGAAAAAAGAATGCAAACAAATAATACTGAGGTAAAATTGAATAAAAGGCTGTAAGTCACTTGATTCACTCCTTTAGTCTCACAAGATAGAAAGCAGAGTAACTACGAGAGCCTTGCGGATAACCAATCTATTTGACAACAAGTAGCAGTTATTCATGGAGAAGGAAATGGCACCCCACTCCAGTACTTTTGCCTGGAGAATCCCAGGGACGGTGGAGCCTGGTAGGCTGCAGTCCATGGGGTCGCGAAGAGTCGGACATGACTGAGCGACTTCGCTTTCACTTTTAACTTTCATGCACTGGAGAAGGAAATGGCAACCCACTCCAGTGTTCTTTCTTTTTTTTTAATTTAAATTTATTTATTTTAATTGGAGGTTAATTACTTTACAATATTGTATTGGTTCTGCCACACAGTCTGCCACGGGTGTACACGTGTTCCCCATCCTGAACCCCCCCCCCCACCTCCCTAGAATCCCAAGGATGGGGGAGCCTGGTGGGCTGCCGTCTGTGGGGTCACACAGAGTCAGACATGACTGAAGCAACTTAGCAGCAGCAGCAGTTATTCAAGTGGGGAACGGAAGAGTTGATTTTACTCATGTTGATCATGTATATACTTGGAGATCATTAGTGAATGAAAGAATATTGACTCTTTACAGTAATATAGATTACTATTAAATATTCACTTATGAATATTTATTGAATACCTACTATATGCAGATACTGTTGGGTATTAGTGATCACATGGTAAGTAAAAATAGTTTTCTCTGTTTTAATAGAGCTTATGCAGTGAGAATGCAAATATATAACTGCATCTATTAGCAAGTTGTATGAAGGAGAGAGACACTCTGTCCATAATTGGGGAGGTTGATCAGCGAGGTCAGGCAAGGCTTCTCTGAGGAGGTGATGTGGGAGCTATGACCTCAAACTATAAGAGGAAGGAAGGGGACCAGTACAGCAAGACCGTATACCTAGTTCAGTACTAAAGGGTCTCTATTACATGCCGTGTATTTTTCAGGTTGAATAGATACACGAACAAGATACACGATACAAGACAGACATGATACACGATATCACGAACAAGACACGATACACAAACAAGACAGACAAAGATGCCAGTCCTTAAAGAGCTTACATATTTGAAAAGATGGGGTCACTGAAGAATGAACATAATAATTGAGTTGTATAGTACATTAGAAGGTGACTTGTAGGGCTTCCCTGGTGGCTCACTGGTAAAGAATTACCTGCCAGTGCAGGGAACACAGGCTCCGTCCTTGGTCCGGGAAGATCCCACATGCCTCGGAGCAGCTAAGCCCGTGCACCACAGCTTCTGAACCCACACTCTAGAGCCCAGGAGCCGCAGCTACTGAAGCCTGAGAGCCCGAGAGCCTGTGCTCCACAACAAGGAGCCACCGCAGTGAGAAGACCGCGCACCGCGACCAGGGAGTAGCCCCACTCCCCACACCGAGAGAACAGCCCACACGAAAGAAGACGCCGCATAGCCAAAATGAGATAAAGGGACGTGCGAAAGAGTGGAGAGCAAGGAAATCCACAGTGTCTTCAAGCTGTGGGCAGCTCACACATTTCAGTAGAATAATCAAGGTGGGCGTCCTTACCAAGGTAAGGAAGGTGATGGTTGAGTCATGACCCGAGGGAGAGATGAGCTCCGCAGGTACCTGGCCAAACAGTGTTTCAGTTCCAAAGTTGGGAGTGTGTGCCACAGGCTCAGGAAACGGAGGAGGCCAGGGTGGCTGGAGCAAAGTGCAAGAGCTCAGGACCGCAGGAGAAAAGGCCGGAAAAGTCTGCTGGGGAGACCATGGAGGGTCTTAGAGCTGTTGCTAGGGTTTGGCTTCTGCTCTTTATGAGTGGGCAGCTGCTGGAAGGTTTTGAGCAGAGTTAGGGTACTATTTGACCTCTGTTTTGAAAGTGTTCCTCTTACTACCATACTGACAATAAAAGGGTAGAGGGCAGGCGTGGAAGCCAAGGTCATGAAGAGACCATTGCCATGGTTTCAGAGAAAGACAGCCATGGCCTGGGCCAGTTGGAGGCAGGATAGGCAGTGAGATGTGGTCATCTTTATTCCAAGGGTGAGGCAGCAGGATTAACTGATGGATTTGGAGGGTGGCTGAGAACAGTCAGATATGTCTGTGAGATTTCTAGTCTGAGCCTGAAGAAGGTTGGAGATGTGAGAAAGTGTCCAAGGGGACCAAGCTGGGGATGGAGGAAGCCAGGAGTTCATTTCCAGGTAGGCTGACATGAGGGTCCTATTTTATATCTGAGTGGAGCTGTCCTTAGGCAGTGGGAAAGAAGAACTGAAGATAGAGGACACGGGTAAAACTTTCAAGAAACTTTATTGTAGAGGAGAGCAGAGAAATGGGGCTGAGGCTCACAGGGGAAGCAAGATCAAGAGAAGAAAAAAATTTTTTTTGTAATTTGGGGAAAATAGGAAATAGCAGCAGGTTTGTGTACAGATGGAGTGAGCATGGTGAGTAATAATACTGGGCAGCCAGGGGGAGGCCAGGCGTTTGGCCCTAGTAGGACATTCTCAGGAATTGGGTTTTTATTAGAGCAGTGGGAAACCAATGAGGTTTTGAGTGGAATGGCCTCACAAGATAGAATTTACATTTTGAATGGATCCTCTGGCTGCAGAGGACAAATACATTGGAAACTAGTCACAGTAGTTGTGACCAGAATACTTAATATGTGCCTAGCAACGTGCTCTGCATTCTGTATGTCTTCAGTTGTTTAATCTCCCCAACAAACCTTTGAGGTGGGAGAGACTCCTATGCCCTTTACCGGGAAGAACACTGAGGCTCAGAGTGGTGCAGCGGCTTCATGACAGCAATCACACTGCCCGTAGATCAGTGACAGTGTCAGAGGTAGAACCCGTGTCATTCTGTTCCAGTCTCCTGGTCTTTTATTTTTGCCATATGTGCTGTAAACTCATGTAATATTTATGTTGCAAAGACTCTTAGACGCTGCCTAGCCCAGCCCCTCAAGTAAACTGAATTTGAGGTATTCAGAAACAGTAGCTTGCAAATGGAACTACAGTTTAAATGCACTAGGGGGAGGTTGCTATTTAAAGTCCTATTCTGGGAAATCCTTTGTAAAGTTGAGAATCCTTTTGTAAAGCAAATAATCCACTTTCCAATTTGACTGTGGAGAAAATGCTTTTCTTCAAGCATCAGGTAAATCTTTTAATTCACAGAGAGGAGCTGTGGTGAGACGGCCTGGAGAGATGTGGAAAGAGGAAGCAACCAGGGGACCACAAGAGCAGGGTCCTTAGCTTTGCTTGCAGAAGGGTACACCAGCTTCTAGAAGGACTTGGTGTTATAGTTCAGAGCAGTCACTTCATACTACTAAGGAGTCTGGAAATCCTCTATGTGGACCTGCAAGCCCTGCTGGAGGACATAGCTACTCTTTGCACAATAGTCCTTCCTCTGTCATACAACCGATGCTCCTTGTTCCCATCCCCACTGGGTGGTTCTGATGGGACTGTCAGTCACAAGGCTGGCCTGCCCCACAGTCTCTGAATAGGGCACGTGGTTAGGTTGAACCAATCAGAGGCTCCTTGGCCTTCTGTCTGACCTATTTTTCTTTGGATTATGAATGATAAGTATTGAGTAAACTTGCAGCTGCCGAGAGCCAGCAGGTGTCTACATGGAGTGAAACTGATTCAGAGCAAATCTACGCAGGGGCCAGTGGAGCCAAAAAATGGAGAATATTTAAAGCAGAGCCCTGGTGATATTGCCTAAAGTTCTAGAGCAGTCATACCTGAATTCAGCAAGATCATCCCCTTGGTATGTTCAAATTACATTAGGCAGTGACTTTGCTTTGTTGTTCTATGCCTCAGGTTCTCACCTCTGAAATTTGGATAATAGTACTACCTACCTCATGGCAGACAGCAAGGATGGCATTAAATAATGTGTATAAAATACTAGGGCTTCCCTGATGGCTTGGATGGTAAAGAATCTGCCTGTAATGTGAGAGACCCAGGTTCCATCCCTGGGTCAGGAAGATCCCCTGGAGAAGGCAATGGCAACCCATGGCTTGCCTGGAAAATCCCATGGACAGAGGAGCCTGGTGGCCTATAGTCCATGGGGTCACAAAGAGTCGGACATGACTGAGCGATTAACACACATACACACATGTAAAATAATTAAACCTGGTGCTTATTGGTTAATTCTTGATGTATAACAAACTATCCCCAAGTTAGTGACCTAACTATTAATTGAGCTTAGAATTCTATGGGTTGGTCTTTGGGGCTGCGTTTTGCTAGGTGGTTATTGTGATCTCAGCTCTGCTCACTGGTGCATCTGTGGTCAGTTTCTGGGATGCCTCAGTTGGCCAGCAGATGGTCCAGTGTGGTTCAGCAACCTTGTGTACATTTTCTAGTGGTGGCTGAACAGTGTCAGGAGGAAGAATGGGAGCAT
Organism: Cephalophus harveyi; assembly: GCA_006410635.1. Classification (NCBI taxonomy): domain Eukaryota; kingdom Metazoa; phylum Chordata; class Mammalia; order Artiodactyla; family Bovidae; genus Cephalophus; species Cephalophus harveyi. The sequence goes on along the minus strand of SJYT01021637.1, from coordinate 254,449 downwards.
GCAGGGCCCCTTATGCTGCATTCTATTGACCAAAACAAGTCATGAAGTCAGCCTGGATCCAAGAAGAGGGGAACGTAGACTCCACCTTTTCACAGGGGGAGCTGAAGTCACACTGCAGACTCTGAATGGAGGCAGAGCCATGAATAATTATGGCTGCTTTACCAATCCACTACAGTAACTGTTCCAGGTGGCACTAGTGGCTAAGAACCCTCCTGCCCATGTAGGAGACCTAAGAGATGCAGGTTTGTTCCCTGGGTGGAGAAGAGTCCCTGAAGAAGGGCATGGCAACCCACTCCAGTATTCTTGCCTGGAGAAACCTACGGAGAGAAGAGCCTGGTGGGCTACAGTCCATAGGGTTGCAAAGAGTTGGACATGACTGAAGGGATTTGGCATCTTTGGCACATTAACTGTATAATAAATCTTACTATGTTAGATTTATTTAACAATATTATTTATTTAATAATATGCTATTATTATTTAACAGGTTTAATTTACTTTCTGTCACTTGCTGTAGGCATGATCATCCTTGCTATTAGACTTTTGAAAACATTATTAATAATAACTCAACAGTCACATTAGTTTTTTTTTCTTGAACTTCTCATTGAAATCCCGATCTAGTTTACTTCTAAACACATATAATTTGCCTTCTAGAAATATCCCAAATGACACAGCTTGTCATTAGCAGAGTATTGCTACAGTGAAGGACTTTAATTCCTCATATTGTCAGTAATATTTTATCTGTTTAGCAAGACCTTGGAAATGACCAGTCATTAATGATCTACTTTACACAGTCCATTATTTATGAATTTTTTCCTTGATGTATATAATTTTAAATTATATTTCTTCCTAGTTGGTTCATATTTAATTGCTTTAAGTATGAGAGGGAAATATTGAGATCCCTCAGTTGTTCTTATGAGGCCATGATGTTTATTCCTTTCAGACATAAATAGGTTTTCATGCTTATTATTTTTTTGATTGTAGTGAATATCATATTAAGCAAGGAAAGCAGTGAATGGATTTCAATTTATGACTTAAACACATTCTATTGAGTATTAATAACAATTTGATGATTTTCATTATTATGTCACCAAAGAGTGCTTTCTCAGTGGCTCGGCGGTAAAGAGTCCATGTGCAATGCATGATACCCAGGAGATGCGGGTTTGAGCCCTGGGTTGGGAGGATCCCTTGGAGAAGGAAATGGCAACCCACTTCAGTATTCTTTCTGGGAAAATACCATGGGCAGAGGAGTCTGGTGGGCTATGGTCCATGGATTTGAAAAGAGTTGGACACAACTGAAATGACTGAGCACACACGTGTCACCAAAGATACTGTCAAATTTCATTTTTCATCTGTCTTTAAATCCCACTAAACATTATCATAATCCATCCCCTTGGTTATTATAAAGACAAATAATGTGAAAAGGGAATGGATTGTTTAAGAAAGTAGTGGAAGTTAGAGGAACCTATCTGTGCTTGCATGAATATTTCAGGAGGAAATATGTGTTGCAATTTCCCACAGTAGCCAGAAGAGAATAAACATCTTTGTTAGCCAGTGTTACAAGTGTGCTGCTTTCTATGTGTGTAACTTAGGGCACTGTTACCATCCAACATTAGTACACTCCCCCAACATTTTTTTTTTTTTTAAACTAGAATTTTCCTTCTGTTTATATTTGATTGAATATTGTAGTCAGGCCACTCAAGATGGCTGTTCTCTTGCTCTCTGTACATACCCTGCTTAACCGGTGCCTGCTTGACCTACACCCAGCTCACCTGATGGACCTTCCCACATACTTGCCCCAGGTCCCAGCTAGTGACTGTTCTTATCAAAGGGGTAGTGAGGAGCATGCCTCTCTGGAGTTTTCCTGGTAACCATGGAGCCAAGGTGTTGATTTCCCCTGTAGCTGGCAACCTCCCCTTCCTCTTGGGAGCAAAGACTGCTGATGTGTCCTGCCTACTGTCTGCCACACATGCTAGGGTGTCACTCAGAGACCTTGCTTCAGGCATGTAAGACCTCCCCCCGCCCCATCCATTAAACCCTGGATGTTTCTGTTGCCCACTATAGGCTCTTTCTTCAGTCTTGAAGCTGGGCAAGTGTAGGCCTGCAGGATGCAGTCCAACAAATATCAGTGTTTGTAACTGATCATTGAGTACCAGCTCTGCAGGTTGGCCTGTGTGTTAACCAGCGAAATACTGGATTACAAGTTACTCCAAAATTCAGCGGCATAAAGAATGCTACTTTATTTTCTGTTACAGTTTATGGGTCAGGTGTCCTGGAGCAGCAAGTCTGGACAGGTCTGGCTCAGATATGTCATGAGATTGCAGTCAATGTCAGCCAGGGTTGCCATCATTCAAAGTATCGATTGGAGCTGGAGGATTCAGTTGCAGTTTGGCTCATTCACATGACTGATGAGTTGATCCTGACTCTTGATGGGAGGCCTCTGTTCCTCTCCATGCTGACTTTCTATAGGGCAATTTGAGTGCCCCCTTGCCATGGTGGCCAGCTTTTCCAGAGTGAGCAGTCCACAGAGCCTTTTATGACCTAGCCTCAGTAGCTTCTGATGTGTTCTATCCTTGATTCAGTGTGAAGTTCAGTCACTCAGTCGTGTCCAACTCTTTGCGAGCCCAAGATTCAGTGTGAAAGGAGATCACAAAAGGGTGTGAAAACCAGAAATCGAGTGTGCACATCGTGTGTGTTCAGCTGCTGCCGACTCTTTGTGGCTCAATGGACTATACCCACCAGGCTCCTCTGTCCAGGGAATTTTCCAGGCAAGAATACTGGAGTGGGTTGCCATTTCCTTCTCCAGGGGTCTTCCCAACCCAGGGATCAAAACCCCATCTTTCGTGTCTCCTGTATTGGCAGGCAGATTCTTTACCACTGTGCCACCTGGGAAGCCCAGGTGGGAAAGCAAGCGTCATTGGTTGCCATCTCGGAGGCTGCCAGGAACTGTTATGAAGAGACAATGGAATGACTACTGAGTCCAGCTTTATTAATCTGATCAGCGATTGGATACATTTTTATGACATATGCTAGATATGCATCACATGTGTAACTATGAAGCTGGTGAGACATTTTCAGGGCTATGCATGCCTGTAATTGTCTGAGTCCTTTGCTATAAAGATAATCCTCTGGTTATCTTCTCCAGAAGAATGCGGGACTTCTCTGATGTTCTTTCCATAGTCATGTTATCTTTTCCACAATATTTTTGGAATCAAATAACCTTTTCAGACTCTTGTGAAAGTTATGGAATACTTTTCAACAAAAATATATTCACACACAATTTTACTTACAGGTTTCACAGATTTCAAAGTACTTATTTATAGTGAATCAAGGTATGCTTTTTTCTCCAGAAGATGCTAAAATACAGAGTATTTAGGGAAAAAAAAAGCTTACACAAGACCTGGAATGTATCTGTATGGTATGATCTCCAAAGAGCCAAGAGTAATTATTTTCCTAAAGAATTCTAATCTATAATGCTAATCTCTCAGTTGAATCTCCAAAGTACTCCAGTTGGAACTCTTAAATAAAATTCCTCATGTATTTTATTTTCTTCTTCCTAATTCTTCTTATCCCCTATTCTCCAGTGTATCGCATTTTCTCAGCCCCCCTATTTTTAGCTTTCAGCTTGCACACTTTTCCCTCTCTTAACTCTTCCTTCTCTGCCAGCTTTTAATTCTGTAGACTGACTTAGTCTTTCTTATAGAGGACTTTGCCACTCCTGGCTCCCTCTCAGTCTTACATCTTTCTGCCCCTTCTTTAATTATGCAATGACAAATCCGAATAAAACAGTTTGGTGATGAGAGTCTCTCCAAAGGAGAGTGGGAGGTCTCCCAGCTGTAGGCTGAGAGGCAGGAGAGCTGAGGGTGAATACAGCATTTTCTTTAACCACTCTCGAGGAGGGGAGGCCTGATAACCTTGGTATTTAATTTGAGGGGGGCTTTTCACATTTTCATTTAGCAGCAATTGATCTGATAGCAAAATCTGTGAAACACTTTCTGTTTAGAGAATCTCATCTCTGTGAGTCCCCTGGGAAGGGTCACCAAATTGCATGACCAAGTGTGTTCTGGATCCTCCTGGTGATCTTGATAAATTATCATCCAATGTGCTCCTTTATGTATTCTTCTTATATGATGGATTATCTGTCCTAGTCAAAATGTGACAGCAAATAAGCAACAACAACAAAATGTTGATTTTTGACCCTGTGTACTTTTAAAGCTTCATTAATTGGGCAACTCTTAGGATAGGAAATAGTCTTAACACCTTGCTCATTTGTGTAATACATACTGGAGGGCTGGGTTCACCAGTTAACTGCATTTTGAGGTTAGCTTGAGATGGTCTTTGTAAACCTTTAAGGCTACAGGAGGTGGTTAGTCATGTGGCAAAAGCAGAGAAAGCCCTAGGGTAGGCAGAATTCGAAGATGGCTCCCAAGATTCCGACGCCCGTGTCATCCCCTGGTGACTCTGACGGATGTCACACCATCATTAGGTTCTTTATGTGGCACCGATGGTGTTAAGAAAGGGAGATTATCCTGCACAGCCTTGACCTACCTTCCCCTTTTTCTTTTCTTCTGACTCATCTTTCCGCCCTTGGGAGAAGCATGAACTTCCTGTTTCTTTTGCTCTTCTCAGATATCCTGGTCCTACACCCTTAGGCTTGCATCACCTACTCAAGTCCTTATAAATCATTTCTCCAGCCATTTAAATTCTCTCCCAGCTATGACATCTAGTACCAGATGTTAGTATGAAATGCCACTCTGCTATTAATCACTATTAATTTTATTACACATTAATAATTCATGTACCTTTCTAACATCTCTTGTTGCTGTCAAGTCTCTGAAGCTCCTAAAGGTCCTTCATAAGCTTTTCATTTCTCCTAGTTTTCTTACCAGACTACCCGGTCAGTGCTGCTATATCTTTCATTCATGAATGAACGAATTGTTGCCTCCAGGGTAAAGGTCTCTGTTTGCATCAGGGGCTGCTTCTGTCTGCCTTTCAGGAAAGGCAGTTTCTATTGCAAATGTTGTCAGCCCAGTTTGAAACCACAAGGTTCAAGGAACACTCCTAAAGAATGACCACGAGACCCTTCCCTGGTGGTCCAGTGGTTAAGATTTCGCCTTCCAATGTAGGCAGTGAGGGTTCAGTCCCTGGTCGGGAAGCTAAGATTCCATATGCTTCATGGGCAAAAAACCAAAGCATAAACAACAGAAACAGTGTTGTAACAAATTCAATAAAGACTTTAAAAATGGTCCACGTCAATAAATAATAAATCTTTCCTTGGCCACTTTTTTAAATCTAAGAATCCTATTGGCTTCATTTTTTAAAAATTATTTTTTAGGAATTATTTATTTAGCTGTGCCAGGTCTTAGTGAGCTTCCTTGGTGGCTCAGATGGTAAAGAATCTGCCTGCAGTGCAGGAGACCCAGGTTCGTTCCCTGGATCAGGAAGATCCCCTGGAGAAGGAAATGGCAACCCACTCTAATGTTCTTGCCTGGAGAATTCCATGGACGGGGAGCCTGGCAGGCTACAGTTCATGGTTGTCACCAAGAGTTGGACACGACTGAGAGACTAAGACTCTCACTTCAGGTCTTAGTTGTGGCACATGGGATCTTTGATCTTCATTGTGGCATACAAACTCTTCATTGCTGGCCTGTGAGATTTAGTTCCCTGACCAAGGATTGAACCTGGGCCCCCTGCACTGGGAGCATGGAGTGTTAGCCCTGGACCACCAGGGAAGTCCCTCATTGGCTTCAATTTTAGATGTTAGTTCCCCATCCCAGGCTGTCTTCCTCTTTATCTATTGACTGCATGGTGCCCCCATGGTTCCACTGTGTTTTTGTGCAGTTGGACACAGCAGATACTTGTTAAATATGTCAGTGGGAGAAAGTAGGCATGATGGCAAATAGGCTGAATTGACAAGCTTTCGGAGAGTCATAAAATAGACATTCTTCAGTCTCCTACAGCTCCCATTTGACTCTTCTGTGGTGTAAGGAAGGGATCAACTGGTCTTTGGAAAGCAAAATTGTAATGTGAACTGAGTATTTGTGATATGCAGTTATTATATCAGGGAGGAAAGAGTAATGGGTTCAGTGACTCAAGAAAAATACTACACGACTTAATACTGTTTGTACCACAATGTTGTCTGCAGCGCAGTTTGCACCTACCCTTCCAATTCCAGGCATAAATCCTGGGAAACGACCCTCCTCTTCTCCGCTCCTGTGGTGCTTTTCAGCTGAATCTTCTGCGTTGCCGAGAGCGAGTGGTGTGCGTATGCTAACAGCGTCTCGTGTCAGTTCTTATCAGTGCAGTGTTGTCGGGGGTGATGGGGAACTGAGGCTGGGTGCGTGTACCTTCACCACTGGTGTTGACTGAAGTGACAAACAGTCTAATCTGATTAGTGTTTGAGCACCATTTCCATGTCAAAAGAGATAAAAACACACGTTATATAACTTAAAGGCTGTATCTAGTTGGGGGGGAACTGTATCATACTCAGACCTAGGTGGGCCAGGTGAGGGGGTGTTCAGTGAGGGGGTCAGGTGGTAGAGATGGGGGTTGGAGTGGTTCAATAACCCCAGCAACTCTAGTCTTAATGGGTTTATTGCATAGAGTCACCTGTGCCCTTTCCTTTCTATGGATGGGGCTAGTTGGAGTGGATATCAGAAAGTCTGTAAGTTATGGTTTCCCTTCCTTTGCCACTTCCCGTGTCATGTCTGAGGCACACACGTATCATTCAGTCACTCCTCATTCACTTGATCCATTCACCCAGTAACCCATTCCCAGCCTCTCTGTACCATACACAGTGCTGGCACTGGAACGGCAACCCTAAAGATACAGGAGTGGGCTGTGACCCCTGTTGATAGTCATCTACACAGGAAGACAGATTGAGAAATGGATCATCAATGGGCAGGACAGGAAGTACAGTGATGGAGCCTATGCTCAATAAATTATAGGGCACATGGAAAGAGCGTGGAGCACAGCCTCTGGGAGGCACCTGGAAGTGACTAAGTTTTAAAAGACAGGGGATGAAGCTGGAAAATTGGAGACTGGTGGAAAAGGGGGAAGGAAGGGGTTGCAGATGGAGGGCAGAGGATGAGCAGAGGGCCCAGGAAGGGGGAGATCATGGGATGCAGAGTTACAAGCAGTGAGGAGCTGCCGTAAGAGGCAGAGAGTTCCAGGAGACAAGACTCAAGAAAGTGAAGGAATCGCTACCTGGTGGGTCATACGTAGAAGTGTGGAGTTTCTCTTCAAGACTGTAGGAGCCGTAAGTGGACCTCCAGAGCTCATTCCCCACAGTGCTTATCTGATGGCAAGTATTCTCACATCTTGAGCCACTTGGCTTGCTCCTACCTCATTCGTATCCTCTGTGATACTGGAGGATTTTCATTGGTTGAAACTTTTCATTGGTTGAAACTGCTGATATCATCTGTTGCTCAACGATTTCAATTTTGCTATGCTTTAGCCCTTGGAGAGCCAGGACTGTGGACTTACTGCTTTTCTTCTCCTTTCAAAGCTGGACTTTATTTATACAGCATTGACAAGGCTCCAGGCCGAGTTCTGCAGGTTCAAAATTTCAATTATTGTTCTCGGAAAACAACAGACTTATCTTCATTTCACTGGTTTTTCCCCACATAGCTTACGTAAGACATGCCCAAGATTCCAACCTCCATCTTTTAGCCTCTTTACTTCTATGGGAGAAAATGTAGACATCTTCAACATGATTTTAGCAGTGTATGAAAACCTATAGCCTATACCAGCTTTCCCAGCCCCCATTGTTGGAAACTGTGCTGTGCTGTTGCGATTTATAATAAATGTATTTGTAGTCTTCCTCTGCCTTAATGGAACAGAGCTCCTAAATCCCTAGGAATTTCCTAAGTTATCATAGCAGTAAAGGTGCTATATTAATGAGGTGATTTTCAGATGGGGACTGGTTGTTTAAGGAGTCAACCATGTGATTACAGGGCTGGAATTTCCAGTTCCAGCTCTTGAGCTCTAGGAAGGAAGAGGGGCTGGTGGCTGAATCAATTGCTAATAGACAATGATTTAATCAACTATGACTGTGCAGTGGAAGTATGTGTGTATGTGTGGAAGGCCTCCGTAAACATCCAGGACAGGGTTCAGAGAACCTTCTGGTTGGTGAACACTCAGAGATTTGGGGAACACGATGTGCCAGGAGAAGGCAAGGAAGCTCCACGTACTTCCTTTGTACCCTTTTCTGTTGACCTTTTCCACCTGGGTGTTCCTGCGTTATGTGCATGCATACGTGCTCAGTCATGTCCGACTCTTTGCGACCCCCTGGAGACTGTAGCCCACCAGGCCCCTCTGTTCATGGGATTTTCCAGGCAAGAATACTGTAGTGGGTTCTCATGTCCTCCTTCAGGGGATCTTCCCGACCCAGGGATGGAACCTGCATCTCTTGGATCTCCTCCATTGACAGGGGGATTCTTTACCACAGCACCACCTGGAAAGTTCCTGACTTACATCCTTTTATAATAATCTGGTAATATAATAAGTAAGATGCTTCTGTGATGTAAGATGAGCTCTATGAGCCTGTTTAGCAAACTAATTCCTCTCAAAGGGGAGGTCTTGGGAACCTTGGGTTTATAGCCAGTTGATCAGGTTCAGAAGCACAGGTGACAACCTGGACTTGCAACTGGCTGCTGAAATTGGGGGAGTCGGGGGTAGGGGGACAGTCTTGTAGGACTAAATCTTTAACTTGTGGAATCTGATGCTTCTCTGGCTAGGTAATGTCAGAACTGAGTTGAATTGAATGAATAATGAAGGTGGATTGGCTTCCTATGAGCAGACATTGGGGAGAACCTGGGGGATGGGGGGAGAGATGAGTACTAGTGGACTACTTATTAGCAGAAAAAGCAATTATTAGAAGAAAAAGAAATACAGTATTTAGTATCTGAATGAACCACTGATTTCATCTCTTTTATGAGCCTTGGCCAATTAGCAGAAGTTATCTGGACAACTTGGTTGAAGAAGGGTGCAGAGACTGATTCGCTGGATCTGATGGAGTGAAGATAGGGTGGCTACTCAGATGTCATATATTTGACATCCTTAATTTATCGATAGGAAGGGTGTGACCACAGTGGGATCACAGATGGGGATGGGGAAGCCCAGCACACTGCTTTCAGAAGATGTAGCTTAATTCTCCCCTGAGGGTACAGGGATGAGCCAAGGTTCCCTTTTAAGAATGCATCTATTGATTCCTCAATACTGAGGGATATACTCAGGAGCAAAATGCTTACACATTAACGAGGAAATATCTTCCTATGGATATTTTCTAAGGGCTCATATTTGAGAGAACATATGCTCTTTGATGCTCTGTGCATGACAGAATTAGGTTACAAGCATCCAGCCAGGCTTAAGGTAGGAAGCATAATAGTACTAACTCTGTCTCTATAAGACCCCCCACCCCCAATCATGTAAGTTACCACCATTTGTGAGCCCCATTGCCATTACCTACTAGGCACCTTCTCTTCTTAACTGACTATTTAGGGGAGAGAATCTCACAGGCATCACAGGCTTGGAAGGCACAGTCAGAATGCTAATAGAGCGATCAAACCTTAGATGCTACCTTCTTGAAATCTGACTGATGCAGGTGAGAAGCGCAACTCCTACCCTGCGTGTCCTCCTACACGATTGCAATTAACATTTTATCTGCCCTGTGTCTCAAGTCAAAGCTTTGGCACCAATCCCTGGAGGGTGAGGAAGGACCTTAATTACAGAACAGATGCACTCGCCGCTGCCTGCTGTATTCCGATGTCACCACCTCTGAGCTCCAGAGAGAGGTCAGGCAGATCCTGGGGCTGTCATGTGGCTCAAATCGAATATTTTAATTTAGAGACTCAGTAAGTTGCCCCATCAATTAAGACTGGCTGTACGTGCAGCCGACTTGCTGGGGTGCAGCCAGAAGCTTTGATTCATTTCATTTCTTACTGACCCCATCTCACTGCGGAGGGATGGCCAGCATTTCAGTGGGTGGTGGCGAGCTGCCAGGAGTAAAATGAAGACTAATGATTGAGAAAGATTTTAAAGGGTAGGATTGCCCTTTGAAATGACAGCGCATATGTCGTGCTAGATAATTGATGGTGCTTGGTGGGGGTCCAGGGGAAGAGGGTTGTACTCTTTTATCATGTGTTAGCAACCAATAAATCCCCCTTCTTAGTGAATTATCCCTGGACAGGTTTGCTTTGTGCTCAGGTAAATTTCAGTGCAAGCACATAGAAATTCTTCTTCATGTGGTTATTCAGGAGTTCAGGCTCTTTGCATCTCCTGATGGTATCAGTTCATCATTCACTCCAGGAGAGAAAGCGAGTAGACCAAGAGTGGGGGAAGGTGCTTCCTTTCAGAGTGGGGCCAACTAATTCCTCTTTGTATCCTCAATCAGGATTCATGCAGATGTGTCTATGTGGAGGAGGAGGGCTGAGTGAGAAAGAGGTGCAAGAGGTGAAGTTGATCCAGTCATGGAGGCAGACGGGCACAGTGACAGTGGGCAGCCTGAAAACCAATTTCCCTTCACCTTCCTACACTCTTGGTGGGAATGCATTCTTAAGTTGGTATAGCCACCATGGGAAGACAGAATGGAGGTTTCTCAGAAAACTAAAAATAGAGCTAACATATCCATCAATCCTACCACTGGGTATATACCCAGACAAATATATACAAATACATAGTTCAAAAAGATCCATGCACCTCTATGTTCAGAACTGCACTGTTTACAATAGCAAGACATGGAAGCAACCTAAAGTTCTATTGACAAATGAATGGATAAAGAAGATGTGTGTGTATACACACATGCACGCACGCACATACACACTCTGGAATACTGCTAGTTCTAAAAAAAAAAAAAAAAAACCATCCAAAATAATGTCGTTTGTAGCAACCTGAATGCAACTTGAGGTTATCACACTAAGTGAAGTAAGTCAGAAAGAAAAAGACAAATAACACATGATATCACTTATATGTGGAGTCTAAAATATGACAAATGAACTTATCTACAAGAGAGAAACAGACTCTTAGACGCAGAGAACAGACTTGTGGTTGCCAAGGGGAAGGCAGGGTGGGAGAGGGATGGGCTGGGATCGCTCAGTCGTGTCCGACTCTTTGCGACCCCATGGACTGTAGCCTACCAGGCTCTTCTGTCCATGGGATTTTCCAGGCAATAGTACTGGAGTGGATTGCCATTTCCTTCTCCAGGGGATCTTCCCGACCCAGGGATCGAACAGGTCTCCCGCATTGTAGACAGACGCTTTACCGTCTAAGCCACCAGGGATGCCCCAAGGGAGTTGGGGTTGGTAGACGCAAACTATTAGATTGAGAGTGGATAACCAACAAGGTCCTACACTGTAGCACAGAAAACTATATTCAGTATCCTATGATAAACCATAATGGAAAGGAATATAAAAATTACGTGTGTCTATAACTAAGTCACTTTGCTGTATAGCAGAGATTGGTACAAAATTGTAAATCAGCGATACTTCACTAAAAAAAAAGAAAAAACACCATATCTCCCTTATTTCTTAAACTCATAAGACCCTGTCCTCAGTCAATATGCAGTGAGGTTACAGTGGGCTCATTTCTTGTTTCCAAATGTAGAAACCTTGCTTTTCAGTGGGTGCCCAGTCCAGGGAAGCAGCTGACACTAGGTCTGTTGGGACCATTCTTCTGGGCTTGGTGAGCAACCCTGACGGCTTCAGAGAGCAGCTCTTGGCTTTAACTACAGGTGAGTCTTTGGGATTGGTAGCAGACAATCCACACTGTACAAAGGGGAACAGAGGCTCATGACTCACTCCCCATATTATTGGTCTCAGGTGAAACATAATTTAGAATAAAATACTGTTTTACCAGTGACACCAAAGCTGCTTAAAATATGCAGTGGTTATCATTAACGTTGGCTGCCCCAGTCATGATCTCGCTTATTTAGAAAGAAAGGGGCTAGCTGTCAACCCTGGCTTTCTTCCACAGTAAATCATGAATAATTTTTGTTAAAGTTTGTATTTGAAATGTAAACATAACTGGGCCATTATGGCCAACTGCCGTCACAAACACGCATATCATTTGTGTGTCCAGATGAGCAACTCAGTCTGTGGACAAGGAGGGCTCCACAGCAATACGTTGCTCTACGTCCGCTCCACTGCAGAGTGTTCAGAGTGTTAACCGTCAGGGAAGTGGACTCCTAACTAAATGTCTCATCAAGGAGCGAGGACAGGATAATACGCAGTTGGCAAAGTGAAGTTTGTCTTGTCTCTGGCTCCAGACACCATGGTTGGAAATGCAAATTTTTCCTTTTAAAACTTCCTCACACGTGGAAGGAACGATTCCCATGTTTTAATGGGCTCCACGGGAATTGTGCCCTCCCAGGGGCAACTGAAGGGGCATACTTCTTATCAGGTTATTGAGCCCACAACGCCTCTCTTTGCTCCCGCCAGCTCCAGCAAGGAAGCTGTGTTTGGATTCTGTCATGTTCTTAAACTTAGACTTGTGTTAACTCTGAGTGATTCCTTGGAGCGTGTCACTAGCTGTGACAGGATAACTCATGAGCTGAATGATTCTGACTCCTTAGAAGAGCACCTGAGCTTCTCGCGGTGGTGGAAGGAGACGGAGGCGACGGCATGGCACCTCGGGGAAGCATGCTGTTTACTGTGCTTCTCCGTGGGAGGCTTCCTTACAGATCTGACAGGGACCTGCCGGGACCTGGGCCTCAGGCGGCGCTGGGTTGGCAGAGGCCCCTGCCATAGGCATTGGCTATTCATGGGTGGGGAGAAGTGTGGTGTGTGTGTATTCTTTGCCACTCACTTGCAAGTGGCTGATTTTGATTCTTGCACTGGGCTCATGCTTACGGTGTCCACTTTGGGGGCCCCCTCCAAAGTTTTCTTGGAAAAAGTTGTAATATGTGAAAGAAGATCTCCAAGTAGCCATTCTTGGAAAACCAAGAACCATCTTGGATATTCTCATGCTTCTTTTCTGGTGTGGCATTTGGGTTGCCATCAAGTTGGGTAGAAGTGTTGGCATTTGGGTTGCCATCAAGTTGGGTAGGAACCTTGACATTGCCTCAAACTCTAAACAGCCTGCTTACTCACATCTGGCCACTGGCCCAGCTCCAGAGTGTGACTCAGATGCCTGAGGGGTGACAGCAGGGAAGAGGAGGGATGGGGTGATTGGTTGATGGGGGGCCTGAATCAGAGCCTAGAGGCTAAGCTCCTGTGTCCTGTGTGACATCCACCTGATTTTGGGTGAAATCATGGTCCTGTTGAAGGTAGTTAGGGGTGCCAGGTCTGACTTCTGTCTCTATCATTGACAGTCTGGCTTAAGACTATCCACTGCTGCTTGTGGACCCCTTGGGTCCTATATAAATGCTGCACCTTCCTCATTTACAGCTGTTCCATTTATATCCTTGGATTGTAGTGAGGGTCTGTTGAGATCAAAAGCATGAAAACATGTTGAAAAGTCAAGGATACTTGACAGTATAGGCAGTCCACCTTCTCAGAGGTACAAGCTAAACCCTCTGAAGCCAGATCTTACATGACAGCAAATACATGAAATAGGCTTTCCTTATAGGCATTTGTTGGAAAAGTATTTGAACTTGTTATATACAAATGGACTTGATATCAGAATTGTACTAGGTCAGAGCAATTTCTTCTGAAAGGATTGAGATGAGGACCTAATACAGATTAGGCTGCATCTGCTTTTTGTTGGATTTTTAAAAAAACATTTTGTGAGAGGGTGTCTCAAAAGATGACGAGTTAATAAGGATCTGATCTCTTTTTTGTTTAAACTGCTGATTCATGTCACAGAACCAGTGCAAACCTGGGCATTAACATAGTGACTGAGAGAAATAAATGATTTCAAGCCAGCAGCATGACAAATGGTCAGAACAAGTACACACTCTGGCTCTCACAGCCCTTTATTACAATGTATCATTAAGAAATCTAGTATTTCTTATAACACAGAAATAATTAACCCAGCAGAAACAAGTGAGGATGCCAGGTCTTTCAACTTCTCTGGATAGAAAAATGGAACTTGTTGAGGCAGACTTTCTGATGATGAACTGAATAACTTGTCTCTTCCTCCTTTTTGCTGTCTGTTGAAAACAAACTACAGGGCTTGTTGGTTAAAAGGAAACTGCAGGGAAAATCTAGTCCATCCCTCTATTTGCACAGACAAGGGGTATGATGGCCTTCTTGGATGTGTGTTGGTCGCTCAGATTGTGTTCAACTCTTTGAGACCCCATAGTCTGTAACCTGCCAGGCCTCTTTTTCCATAGGATTTCCCAGGCAAGAATGATGGAGTGGGTTGCTATTCCTTTCTCCAGTTGGATCTTCCCAACCCAAGGATCGAACCCAGGACTCCTGCGTTGGTAGGCATATTCTTCACCATCTGAGCTACCAGGGAAGCCCATAGAGGAAAGTCAAAGACAAGAAGGGGTTTTACAGGTGCAGTAAACTAGATGTTTGTCACATAGTAAATGCTTGATACATGCTTAATAATAAATGTTTGGGAGGCGGAAATTTGATAAAAGAAGTGGGAAAGTAAGACACTTGCCCAGGGCTTACAGGGGTCCAGAGATCAGAATTCTAGACCCACTTCCACCATCACTAGTTTGTACAAAGCACATCGTTTCCTTTACTCTAAGCTTCCTCCATTCCCATTTTGAATATTATTTTCTATTCTAGTTGCCTTAGAATAGTACTTTAGAGTAAGTGGGGAAAAAAAGTATAAATGCACTTTGGAAAATATCAGCTAGTCTTCTCTGTAGCTAGTAAACTTGTTTTCTAGATGTACCATCAAGATCTACTGTCTTGAAGGTAATCTAGGAAGCAACAGATAACATCTAAATGAATATTTCACTTACAATTGAAGTGAGTGCTTGTTATTTATTTCTCCTCCAATTGTCTGTTGTAGGGGGAAACTTATATGTCTAGGTCACAGCTGTAGGATGGAAATCAGTCTGGAATATTTTGATCATTAGTGCATATTTCTAATAACCCTTTTAAGATAAAATGCAAAGCTAAAAAGTGGTGTAATTTCAATTTTCTAGGAGTTCAGAATCTAAGACTGTCAGAATAACACTGCCTGGAGTGTAGGGCAAGAATAATGAAGCTACCAAAGACAGAAGGATAATCTCCTGTATTTTAAAAAGTCTCAGAAATTGTCCTTACACATTTCTCTGTTTCTTCTTGGTGCTTCACAAGTCAGAGGATCAACTCTGTTATATGCAAAACCAGACTTAGTTAACAAAACAGTTCAGGACTTGATACTCATATTCTGCACAAAAGTTCAGCCAAATAACAACTCACCTAGAGTATTTAGAAATGTGAACATGTGAAAATCTTACTGACTTTCTATAATAGTTGCATGCGTTTCTGTTTCAGTGGTGTAAAAATCCCATAATTTTTCTACTTGAAATATGTCATATATCCACAGATTTCCTTAAAGCAATCAAAGCAGAAGTCAAATAGTTGCAAAGACAATTCCCTGTGATAATGGAGTGAAACCTATTATTGCATCTCTTGTCTTTCCAGCAGTAAGGTACTTTCCTTCTTTCTATTGGTCATGCCATGATCATCACAGGATTCCCTAGTTTAGAATTCAGACTTGTCCCCAAGGATGATTTCTTCATTCACAAAGGAAACGAGTCCACTTGGCCACTGTGTATGTAAAACCTTTCTATTTGGAATGATTTGCCTACCAAGGAGGGCTTTCTTAAGACCAAGCGTGATTCCCAGAGTCCCATTCATGTCCACACCATTGTATCAGATCAAGGACATCACTCATGTCCTCTCGGGGACAATCACCATGACTAATTATAGGAGGTGTCCAGTTTTTCCATGATAAGCTTGATATAGTCACAATAGCAGGATGTAAAATTTAACCATTATCCCAGATATTAACTACCTTTCATTAATGAAAGCACAGGTTTATTTTTCTCCTCTGTTCCCTCTACAAAGTCTGGAAGAAGTAGATTCTGTCTGATGTTATCTGGATTTTGCAAGTGTATATCTTTCCAAGAAGGAAGAGTGGTTTCATCAGGCCAGTGTTTGCCAAATTGAGGTGTCAGGCTTCCTTGCAGTTCAAATGGAGATCCTTGGGTTTTACCTCAGACTGAGTAAATTAGAACTGCTGAATTTGAGTCTTGAGGTTCTAAATCTATAACAGACTTCCCAGGCCATTCTTATGCATGCTAATGTTTAAAAAACATGGCTCTTAGCTTTGTCAGAGTCCCAATTATGTACCGACCCATACTGCAGAGGAACTCGATGATGGAGAGAGGGAGAGGATGCTCTGATGAGCTGGAAGAAGATGCCAGGGAAAGAACGGGTCTTGCTTCTGCATACTTAGACAGAGGACTCCTGTTCTCTCTAGATAGAGCTCTTGTCTTGTCTAGGTAGAGCTGGTCACCTTCAGGTCATTCTCTCATTTAGGCAGCCATCATCCTGATTGGAAGGATTGTCCCAGTGCCACAGGTGACTAAGGCTGGGTGGAGGAGCAGGAAGAAGAATACCTCCCCCCTGATTTCAGTTGAGCATTCCTGTTTGCCAAGCATTACTTTTCTCTCAGTCTCATTGAGGCTTGGCTTTACAATTTGAACATCCTCCTCTTGTTTAAACAAACACAGCCCATGTGACTCTGAGCCTTAGCTCAGTGGGTGAGTGTGGGCTGCCTAATGTTCTGATGTCCTGCATTGCTTTGCCACAACTCCTTTTGACTGTCTCGTCTACACAAATCCATCCTAACCTACTCTTTTCCATCGTTACTCACCCCAAAGGGAGTTAGCAGAGTCCCTCCAGCCCCCGCTTTCCTAATGTTTGGAATCTTTCTATTTCTAACTCAGACAAATGTGCTGCTTGATTACTCCGGTTGCCATGGTTATAGGTCTCATTTTCCTCCAGATCTGTCCTTTATGTTCTGTCTGTAAGGAAGCTTTTCAGAAATACATCTACTGGGTATCTTGAGGAAATAAGACATTAGGACATCAAAGTGGGCCATTCGTAAGCTTCATTTGAGACAGTAATCACTAACGCTCCTGATAGTATATTTAGAAAAGAACTACTGAAAAATTTGTCTTCCTGAATTCTCCCATTGATTCTCCACATTTTCCTGATGTTTTTGCCTGAATATTTCAGGTTTTCTTGTAGTCCTTATGGTAAGTTTTTATCTAGTGAATCTTAGTGCAGCTCTTACATATTTCCCAAAGGTTCTCATCTCCATTGGCAGGTTAATGGTCTTCATTCTGATTTTTCTCTTTATTGAGAATTTTTTCAATGTGAAATGCAGAGAATCATCGCAGTACTCTGTGAGACCCACTGTTGACAAAATATCATGCTTTTAAAATATTTTAAATATGTTTTAATATTTAAATATACCATTTTATAAATATCATCTTACGTTTCCACTTGTTCTGTGTGCTCTGCTTAACCGTGTCCAACTCTTTGTGACTCCATGGACTCCCCCTCCTGCCCCCAACCCACCCCACTCAGGCTCCTCTGTCCATGGGATTCTTCAGGCAAGAATGCTGGAGTGGTTTGCCATTTCTTTTTCCAGGGGATCTTCCTGACCCAGGGATTGAACTCATGTCTCCTCCTTGCTGGCAGATTCTTTACCACTGAGCCCCCAGGGAAGCCCATCTCCACTTATTAGAGCAGTGAAGTGACCTCCATTTTTCAGAGGACTCCCCAGAAATTCCATTAGAGACAGTGATCATTCAGGGTTCTTCTATATTTGATGCAATCTGGCCCTAATATGTTGTTTTGAAAACATTTCAGGTGCCTAAGAATTTTTGCCTTACAGAGTTCCAGCCCACTCAACAAATTAAATTTAGAAATAAAAAGGAATTGGCACTCCATGTGTCAGCCCTTCCACATGGCACAAATGTCTCAGTGATTTAGACACTTACCGGTTTTGAAAAATAACTGCCCTTATTTTTTGGTCCTTTTTTCAAAAATAGATCATTTGAAAGAAATCATCCCCAGATTTGAAAAGAAAAGACAAACTGAATGGCAAATTTATGGGTATTTGAACTTGACACTATGCTGAAGGAGAATTTGTTTATATTCTGGGCAGAGTGGACATGAGATTCTGCAGTTTCTTTACAGAGAAGATGTTTCAGCAAAAGCACAATTGGAATGATTAGTGCAGTCATCTGGAAACAACTTGGATTTTATTTTAGCTCACCTTGTGTCTTTACAGATTTACCTATTCACGCTCATGCCTAGAGCCAGGCTGACAGATTTGTCAAAGAAAGGCATGTGGTAGAAGGCTTTTTAATGCTTGATGAAGCATGACTCCATATGGAACACCATGAATAAATTCATTCTTGGGATTCATAAATAAATGCATTAAGTGCCTCAAATATTTAATTCACATGTTCCTAGTAATATTTGTTGACATGGACAATAATAAAGCATAATGACTCCTAACGTCTTAAGTGGGGGTAGTCCCTAGGAGCTGTCATTAGTAGGGAAAGTTTGAGAAAAAGGTTGGTTTTTAGTGGCTAATTATAAATGCACTGCCCTGCTTGAAATAGTATTCAATGGATTGCACAGCCTTCTCTTAGAAAGAAGAAATAAAAACAGCTTAGTGATTGTATACTCAGTCAACTGTGTTTTTTCACTTTCGGAATATATTTTGCCCATTATATCTACTGTGGGTTTTTTAGCATCAGAATATTAATTTTAAAGACAACCACAAAGATGTGATGAAGGAACTGTATTTGAGGATACATCTTCAAAATTCAACACACTTAAAAGCACCAAATGACTTTCCCTGAATTAATTGATCTAACAGCTGAGCACACTGTCTTCCAAATCCGATTTTCCAGCAACTCTATTAAGAAATTGAGCAACAGTAAAAGATGTTAGCACTATCTGCTTAGAAAAAAAAAAAAAACAAACAAAAAAACTGTGGTTGCAGAAACCAATAACTGAGTTTTTCTTGTATCAGTATAACTTTCTAGTCAATAGAATATATTATTTATTGAGTTAAAACTAGGAGGGACACAAACCCTACATCCCTGACATTTTTAAATGGTAGCCTGAAGGCCTAGCCTAGTTTACTTTCTAAGCTTCCTGGTGGCAAAACTGTTTTCAAGGTTCAGATTTGATCTTGGTCTTAGTTGCTCGGTCGTGTCTGACTCTCAGATCCCATGGACTGCAGCCCATCAGGCTCCTCTGTCCGTGAAATTCTTCAGGCAAGAATACTGGAGTGGGTAGCCGTTCCCTGCTCTAAGGGATCTTCCCAACCCAGGGATCAAACCTGGGTCTCCTGCATTGCAGGCAGATTCTTTACTATCTGGGTTAACTTTCTAAGGTTCCTCTTGGCAGAACTTTTGTTCACATTTGATCTTAGGGAGACACAAAATGGAGGGATAATTTGCCCTGTTGGATTTCTGAGTTTTGTTCTGTCCTGAAGCACCAAAGGAAATAAATGAGTTTAAGTGTATTTAATTTTTTTATATCTCTTTGAAAACTGTACATCTGAATAGGTGGTAAATCTTTAATTAGCACATGGCTTGAGCAGAAGACCTGCTTTTGGACCAGAGTGGATAACAGAATTTCCCTCTGTGCCTTTATTGTTTTGTCGTGTATCTGCCTTCCAGCAGGGACTTCTCTGCATTTTCCCATTTGCTAACATTTATAGTATTATTCAGCTATTTGGTTGGAGGGGTTTCTCTTTTTTCCTTTTTCCAGTGTGAGAAATTGTTGACCTTTTGAGTACACTGCATTTAATGAGGTCCCCATGCTGCTAAATGAACTGAGATGCGAGCGCTGGTCATTCAGGTGATGGGGAGAGAACTGTGCAGCTAAGCTATCTGACTCAGACACCAAAGACATTTTCCTCTGAAGCTTTGGTGTCACTCCTGTGTAATTTGCCATGTCCTTTAATATAAGCCTCCAGTCTGCACTGTGTTAAGGTATCCTGTCTCTTAATAGTCCCTGAGGTGGTAGAGATGATTGTATCTTTAGAGCTGTTCTTCATAACTTACTTGAGAAGGTAAATAGAAATAGGAAAGAAACTCCTTATTTGGTTTGTGGTCTTTGAAATCTGTACCCAGGAAATAGTCTTTGAAATCTATATCATTTTGTGGCCCTATTTTAAAATTTAGCTGAGTCCCACATTATTCTAAGTGTGCACAACCTTAGAGTTCTAATGTTATATATTATCACAAGGATTCAGATATACTCTGGGTCAAATTATGGGTGCTAAACTCGATGGAAAATGATTGGGAATTAATTTGGCTCTGGCATGCTACTTGATAGTGACAGAGTGTCATTAAGACTTCCTGGATAGGATGGCATGTTTGTGGGGCCTTGGAGGATGAAAGCAGAGATGGCTAAAGTCTGGTAGGAGGTATTCTGGGTGGGCATAGAAACAACACTTGCAGAAAATCTTTTTTCATAGTAAAAGAATTCTCCCTGTAAGTTGTTTTAAAATATGTTTAAGACATCCCAAACAGAGTAGAGCCTTTGGAAATCAGTTCAAAAGCTGTAAAACCTTACCGAGTAAAATTAAAGCTGGTAATAAATTGGAAAAAGATGATTTATATAACCGAATACAGTGGTTCCCAGGTCTAGTCCAGGGTAGTGATAGGGAGCTGGCCCTCTGGAGATGGTCTGCCTAGGTTGGGACTCCAGCTCCTTCTGACTGGTTTCCTACCATTTTGGGGCCTCAGTTTCCTTAGTTAGGAAAGCAAGATAACCACAGTCCCCAACTGATGGAGTCGTGGTGATACTGAGCAACTGCTCCATATGTATTAGCCATTCTTGTTATGTTTTTAATTTTTCCTGAACTCACATCCGGCACCCCACTCCAGTACTCTTGCCTGGAAAATCCCATGGACAGAGGAGCCTGGTAGGCTGCGGTCCATGGGGTCGCGAAGAGTCAGACACGACTGAGCGACTTCCCTTTCACTTTTCACTTTCGTGCATTGGAGAAGGAAATGGCAACCCACTCCACTGTTCTTGCCTGGAGAATCCCAGGGACGGGGGAGCCTGGTGGGCTGCCGTCTATGGGGTCACACAGAGTCGGGCACGACTGAAGTGACTTAGCAGCACATCCATAGATGAGTTTGTCCAGAATGACCAGGAGAGGCTTTGGAAAATACACTTTCTTGATTTCCTAACCTCAGAATTTTTGGTTCAATGGATAGGGGATAAAATACAGAAATTGAAACTTTTAAAAACTGTGCCCAGCTTGGGGTCTAGTGTGCAAAATGAATGAAGAAACTCAACATGGAGAGCTTTTGTTACTTACCCAAGGTCAAAGGGAGATCAGACAGAGGCTGGTCTAGGAACTAGATCCTTGAGGTGCGGGATCTGAAATTCCCACCTCTGTGCCCGCTTCAGTTCTTCTAAGCTTCAGGAGACAGTTTAAGTTAAACAGAATTATTATATATAAAACACAATACACACCAAGGAACCCAGAATTGAAAGAGACACGTGTACCCCAATGTTCATAGCAGCACTGTTTACAATAACCAGGACATGGAAGCAACCTAGATGTCCATCGGCAGATGAATAGATAAGAGAGCTGTGGTACATATACACAATGGAATATTACTCAGCTATCAAAAAGAATGCATTTGAATCAGTTCTAATGAGGTGGATGAAACTGGAGCCTATTATACAGAGTGAAGTAAGTCATAACAAACGTTTTCTTTCGCATCTTTTATTAGATTTATTCCTAGGAACTTGATACTTTTTGATGCTATTATAAATAAAATCTTTCAAGTTTTTTTCATAATTGTTGACTGTGAAATATAAAAATGTAATTGGCCTTGTATATTGATATCAAACAACCTTGCTAAGAACTTATTAATACTTACAATTTATTAGAGACTATTTTGCATTTTCTATCTCTGTAATAAAACCATTTGTCAACAATTAAAGTTTTACTTCTCCTTTCCAATTTAAAAAAAACAAAACATAAAGATGGTGTTAAAGCAACCACAGCAAAAAAAGAAAAAAAAAAGAAAAAACATAAAAACCCTAATTTACACCTCTCAGAAAAAGAAAAAAACAAGCAAACATGGAGCTAGAAGCAATTTAATCCCAGGCGGTGGAAACGTAGGTCTATCTAAATGTGGTAGCACGCTCTCAGAAAAGGCTCTCAGGGAGCACAAAAAGCCTAAATTGACTGGGTAAGTGTTGATCCCAGGGCTAAGTGAGGGGTGGTAAGGACATTTCATTGTCTGAGAAATTTGCTGGATGAAGGTGCTTTCAGTTACACACGCCTAAGTAGCAGTTGGAAACCTAACCATGTCTGTTAACAGTATTTCTTTTTCAAACACCATTTGTAAAAGAGAATATATGTTTGGTTTAAATTTATATTTTATAAATACATGTAAAAGCCAAAGTTAAAGCAAATATTAGGTGCATTTTTTTCTTTCTTTTTTGGGAGGAGGAGGAGTTCTCTGCTCTCAAAAGAGATCTGACTTGAAGGAGTACTTGTGACAGACTTTCTGTTGATAACTCTCAGAATATAAGATGGTACGTACATATCAGATGCTGCCAGTATTTGGCGCATTTGAAGCTATTTGAACAGTTCTTCCCAAGAAATTTTTCTGGCTTGGAAGGTGTCTCTGGTTTCTGGCACTTAGTGGGGACTTATTGACTGGTGTTTGGGCAAAGGGCTGAATGAATGATTAATTCAGTAAGTAAAGAAGTGAAGAGTGCCATAGCTTTTTGCCATCTTTGGCCTCTTTTTAACAAAGTAGTTTGTGGCTTATTGGGCAATTGTCTTGGAATCCTTGTGTTTTAAGAAACAAACAGACTGGCTGAAGAGAGATACTGAAAGGAAGGGCAGCTCTGAGGACTGAGGCTGAAGGTGCAGGTGGAAAGCCAGCCCTGGTCCCTCCCTGTCTCAGCTCCTCCCAGCCGGGGTCCCTGAGCTCAAGGCTCACCTTCCCAGAAGAGAGCGCCTGATGCCTATCCCCAAGGTGAGCGCCTTGAGGAACAGCCCCACCAAGACTTTACTCCACTGGGGACGAGGGAGTTAGAGCAGTTCTCCAAACACAGTTGGGGTGCTTTTCGGAAGAAGAGGAGGTAGATAGGCACTGGGCAGGCAAAATCCACAGAGGTCCAATGAGCATAAACTCTGCCTTTAGGTTCAAAAGAAACTCAGGTTACCAGAGTGAAGAAAGCCGTATTAATATATACTGCTTTTGTCACAGTCGCTTTTTAAGCATATTTGAAAACGTAACATTGTTGACACAGGATTAGCGAGGGGCTTGCTGAAAGATAGTGTGAAAACAGAACAGTTGCATGTTCCCTCAGCGGTCACATTTCATCTGCTCTATTCAGGATAGATGCTGGCTTCTAAGAAAAATTTGGTGACTTAGAATGTTCAGGACAGATACTGACTTCTGAGAAAGGTGTGGTGACTTCAAACATCAGGGGATGGAGGTCAGAGGAGTGGAACACCTAGACAGTTTCTCACTTGAGAAACTTCTAAAGAGCCCAGACCAAGGGGATGTAATGACGCTTGGATGGGAGAAGCTGAGGGATCTGTCCAGGCAGCTGATCAAAGATCAGGCGTTTGAAGTTAGAAAGGTTCAAGCAGAGTTTGGACATGTCCTCTGTCAGAGACTCAGACAGGGAGGTGTGCATTTGATGAGGATTGAGTTTCTTATCTGTGGTGTTGGGGAAGACTCTCGAGAGTCCCTTGGACTGCAAGGAGATCCAACCAATCCATTCTGAAGGAGATCCGCCCTGGGATTTCTTTGGAAGGAATGATGCTAAAGCTGAAACTCCAGTATTTTGGCCACCTCATGCGAAGAATTGACTCATTGGAAAAGACTCTGATGCTGGGAGGGATTGGGGACAGGAGGAGAAGGGGATGACAGAGGATGAGATGGCTGGATGGCATCACCGACTTGATGGACGTGAGTCTGAGTGAACTCCGGGAGTTGGTGATGGACAGGGGGCCTGGCGTGCTGCGATTCATGGGGTCGCAAAGAGTCAGACACGACTGAGCGACTGAACTGAACTGAGTTTCTTACTGGCTAGTGTCTTCATGACTCTCTTGTGGAGATGCAGAAAAGTGAATATTAAAAAAAAAAAAAACAAAAAACCTTAGTGGCAAACTTTTTGGTATTTTGAATTCATTATTTTGAAAAGTTCTGTGGGCTATAGTCCATGAGAGGTAAAGAAATGATCTCTGCTTGCCTGCTTATATCATGTTTGCTGATTATTCTACAGTCTGGAGGAAATGAGTCAAAGATGCAAGCTTTCATCAGTTTTATCAGTTCTTAATGATGAATAACCATGCAGTGAGAAAAGTTTTCTCTGTGAGGGAAGCAATGAATAATTTTGAATTTTTCAGATGTGTTCTTTGGTGACATTTACAAGGTGTATATGACATGTGTTAATTATAGTTTCTATGCCATTACCTCATGATTATAGATGTTAGGAAAGTTCCATCTGAGTCTGGGAGGCTCTTGTAACTCTCTGTGCTCAGCGTTGCAGACTGGTGATGGCTTAATTGCAGGCCTGCCTTGGTCCTACAGTAGATGGACAGGACTTGCGCTCTTCATGTGTTCACACTTGTGCTAGGTGTGTTGCTGTTGAAACCCTCCTTCCATCCACTTCACGGGGGCCCAGGCATCAGTCTGGAAGCTGAGGAGCATCTTCAGGTTTTATCTTCCCTTTTTTTTTGATTACATTTTAAATGTTCAGAAAATCACAAGGAATAATAAACTCCCATGAATTCATCACCCAGATCTGACATTTTATTATACTTACTGTAACTCCCCCTTTTAATTTCTTGAAATGAATACGGGATTACAGATAGAGTTGTAGCCCACTTTGAGGAACACATGTTGGTAATCAGAAATGAAAAGCAAAACAGTGAAAAGGGTAGCTTTCTCAATGCCAATTTCACATTCAATGGAAGAAAACGGAATGCATGTTTTTCAAGCACCTCATACGTGATTGACACTCTGCCATTTCACATCCGTTCAGTACTGAAAAACTGACTTTCCCAGGCAAAAAAAGGAAAACCAAAAACCCAATTGGCAGTGTTTGCTGACTTTGTCGTGTGTAAAGACACCCAGCATGGCTGGTTTCGAGCTATCAACAGTTTAACAACTGACTTGCAAAATTCCTGAGTATTTAACAATCTGCTCTAGTAAGCCTGGACACGCTGGCTCCCGCATACAATTTCATGTGTTCAACCATTCAGCAGATATTTATGGGAATAATTTGTTGCTGAAATGTCAGGGAAATCACAGCCTTTCTTATAAAGCAGCCTTTCCACTGGACTCTGGTCCTTAGAGATTTGAAGGGAATTATCCTCCTTCTGTGGACATGGAAGCTGAGTCTCAGAGAGGCAGTACACGTGCTGCTGTTGATGGCATGCCCACGTCCCCTGGGTGTTTACCTTGTCTGTGCACGCGACCTGATTGACGTCTGTCCATACCTGTGCCTGCATCTGTGGCACTCGCCTACCTGAGCTTTCTCTGTTAGCAGGGCAGGTAGAAGAGTCTGGGGAATTAGCATCCCCTGGGAGATGCCCTCATCCAGTGAGGGAGGGAGTTAATGGATGATACCTGGTCATCTCCTTTACCCATCAGAATAAATCACCTTGAATTGCATGTTCACACTGATCTTCCACTAGGATTCAGCTCATGGGATTCAGTTCCCCTTAGTGGTAATGAACTTGAAATTGTTCCTTTTCTGTCTGCCTTCCCTTTGTTGAATCCCTACACTTCTACCTGTATTTCCTCCCATCACCTCTCAGTCCTGCCTCACAGTCTGCCTCTGGGGGGACCCAAGCTAAGACAGGCTCCAGTGTCCAGAGCTCTGCTTTCTTTTTCCCACCCCTTGTCCTGCTTCCTGAAGCTCTTTCTTTGCCTTCCTCTTTCCGATTCACTGCTGAGAAGCCAGCATTTCCATGAGGGCTGACAGCTCTGGGAGAACTGACCTCTTTCTCACTGGAGTTCCTAGTCTGGCCCCCTGGGAAAGAAGCAGATTCACCAGAGATAAGGCCTGCAGGACCCCGCACCCAAAGAGCAGATTTAATCCTGGTCCGATTTTGTCTGAATCTGATCTCCCTGTGTGTTAGACTGAGCTGACCTGGAAGAATCAAGAATGGTGATCAGGGACTTCCCTGCAGTCCAGTGGTTAAGGTGCTGCCTCCCAGTCCATGCGGTGCCAGTTTCATGCCTGGTCGGTGGAGCTGAGATCCCACGTGTTTCACAGCCAACAAAACAAAACATCAAAGCAGTATTGTAATCAATTCAAAGACGTCTTTAAAAACGGTCCACGTTAAAAAAAAATGATGATTAAAGACAAAATTTTCTCACCTGCAAATCTAGCGCCCAGAGTTACCTCGAGCAGGCTGATGTGTCCTTATGCGAACCGTCACTCCCACCCCTCTCCCCGCCCCCAGCTCTGCTCAGCCATCCAGAGTAGCAAGTACCTCCTCCATAAGGGTCCCCCCACACACAAGTGGACAGGCCTCCCCCAGTTCACTATTTCATAGTGACTTTACCTGTCATGTGCTCCTGATACATCACCTATTTTAATTTCATAGTATTTCTGTGCTTTTCTTAAACATATGTGCTCCCCCATCCCTGAAAAATAGTAAGTCCACAAAGAGGGTATCTCTGTCGGCCTGCTTTTGCTCTGTTTTAGGTCTGTAATATCTAACATGGTGTCTGGTATATAGTAAATGCTCAGTAAATACTTTTCAAATGAATCCATAGGAGAAAGAAAGATCAAAGAATAGCTGCTTGTTCTGTTCAGGGTGACGCGAGTTGGTGACTCCACCCTTGTTCTTTGTCTTCATTTCTCCCCATGACTCCTTGCCCTTGAGTGTCTTTGACTACAAAGAGCACAAGCCTTGCATAATGTGATTTGACTCGGAGTCAGGTGTGTGTGAAAATTCTGGCTTAGCTGTTTAGTGAGTTGTGTGGCCTTCATCAACAACTTGTTCTTCAACTCTGTTCTTCAGTTTTCTCATTTGCAATATGAGGAAAGGAGTACCTAGCTCAAAGCACTGCTTTGAGGAGGAAAAGGTTTAACTTAAGTGAAGTGCTTCCAGTAGTTACTGGCTCCTAATAAAAGCAGCATAGACATGTGTTCGCTCAAGATCAAGTCCTCAGTTAACATTGAACTATTATTACTTTTTTAAAAATAAAAAAGAATGAATTGTGCATCTGCTCTAAGAAAGCCCTTCTATGCTTGAAGATAAATTCCATGCTTTGATGGTGGCAACATGAGCTGCCCCTGCCAGCCTCGTACTATATACTTCATGTACTATGCCTCTCTTCCTCCTGGCTGAGCTCCAGGTCCCTTGGCTGCTGTCCTTTCCCTCAAATATGGCACAGTTTTCCCTGGTCCGGGGGCCTCTGTCCACACTCTCTTCTCTGCCTCAAGTGCTCTCGCCTCTCCTCTGCAAGTTGGTTTGTTCAGGAGTCACCTCTTCACGAGGTCCTTCCCTGATCTAAAGCAACTCAGCATCCAGCCGCTCTGTCTCGGAGCACTTAGTCTAGAGTGTAATTATCTCGTTTAGTTGTTGAATTTCTCTCTCCAACCAGAGAATCAACTCTGAGTGCACTGAATCCTTGCACCCAGAGTGAGTGTCAGTATCAGCACAGATGCCAGGAAGTCATGGTGTTCGGTTGTAGGTAACAAAGCCTGACCCCGGGACCCCCAGGTTTCTCCCACGTGGCCACTTAGCCTCCTTCCCCTTGCCCTCCATGTTGTGCCCGCCTCGTCCCATCCTTACGCTCACGTCAGCATCATGCGACCTACAGATCAGCCCACCCGTGCTCTGGCTGCTGCCCTAAGTTCGTCCGAGCCTTCAGGCCCTGTTGAAATCCTGCTGGTCTGCTACTTCAAAGCTTCCAATGGCTTCTTACCCCACTTATCACTAAATGGCAAGGTCTTTTTACTGCCTGGTTTCTTTCTTCCTCCCTCTTAATTACTTTGCCCCAACCAGACTGGCTATCTTTTGCTCCTCAGCCATGCCAAGTCTGTCCCCACCTCCTTTGAACATCTCAGTCGTACCTGGAATGCACATCCCTTACTTTGTACCCCTAGCCTAGCAGGCTGCTTGATTTTTTGGTTCAGTGAAACCTCTTGTCCCGGTGTTCAATGGTACCCTTAGACATCTATGTTCATCTATGTTATGACTTTTTTTGTGTCTCTTTAGAGCCTTCACTGCTATTTGAAACCGATCTATCTATCTACAAACCTCCCTATGTATTTCTCATACTAGTACGTACTCTTGTCAGAGTGGGAAACTTTACCATTCCTCTTGTTCATCACTGCATATCTAGCACCTGACACGAGTAAGTGCTTAGTAAGTATTTGTTGTGTGAATGGATGGCAGGCTGAATGTACTGATGCCCAGGTCTGTCCCCTTCTGGGGACACATGGTCCTCCACAGATTCCCTGTTGGCTAGGTGGAGTCTGGAGGCATAATCTGTGCCCGGAGACCCTGATGCTCTGGATAAAGCCACTGTCACCATGTTGCTGGCTGAGAGCTTTCCACTGGGCTCTGCTTCCTTCCCTTCCTCTCCTTTCCTGGGTGTTGTCCTGCTGTCAACATCTCCCCCTCAGTCTCTGAGCCAGCAGTCTTTTTCAGAACTCAGCCCAGTGTGGCTTTAGACACGGGTGAATCCAGGCTCAAATCCCAGCTCTTCCACTTAAGAACTGTGACCTTGACTGAGTCACTTTGTCTCTCTGAGCCTGAGCTTCCTCAGCTACAAAAAAAATGCTGTAGAGAGAAACATCAAATAGCTATCATCTTTTCAGGGGGCCTGTTGACTGATGATTAAATGAGATACAACATCAAAAGGATTTTATACAATAGAAGGTGCACAGTAACAATTTGGACACTGACAGTCAGCTATGCTTTTGATTTGACTTGTCTTCAAGTCCATCTATCTTTTCAGCTCAGTGAATTTTCACCCAGCTTCCTTCATAACATTCTCCCAGCCAAACTCCTGTACTTGGAATTAATCCATGAATTAATGGCCGTGCATCGTTTTGAGTGACAGCCTTGCAGTTCTGCAGAAACTCAAAATGAGACCCCCCCCCCAAAAAAAGAAGCAGCTGGATCTAAACAGGGCTAAGAGCTGTAGCTGTGTGTATGGTCTCATGAACACATCAACCTCAGAATTCCCTTTCCTAGTCTCAGATGCTGAGCCATGAGCATCACAGATAGCTGGTAGCTCATAGTACAATTTCATCTCTGGTGATAGACGTGGAGTTTCTGTAGAAATGTTCTGCTGTGATTATAATGTGTGATTTCTGCAGACCCATAGAGGGGAACAGACCCTTCAAAACTAATGACAAGATCAAGTAGTCCTCATGGGTCTACTTGTGTAGCGGGCAGACCACTGAGAGGCTGAGCCATCTCAACACCTGTCCCAGTCTCTTCTAGAATAGAGTATAAATATGTGTTTACCTGAAACACTGGGTCTTGCTTGCTGCCTTGGAGTTGTGCTACTGAATTAGAAGTCCCAGCCTCTCCCACCTTCTCTGTCTTGATGCAAGTTATATATTCAATGATTCAGATCCTTGCCTTTCTGATATAAACTGCTGTCACTTACAGTTCAGCTCTCGCGTTGTTCACAGTGAATTTCTTACCACTCACTTTCCTAGCAAGACCTTGTCTATAAGTTAGAAAGCCCTCTTAGAAGATGAAAGTGAGTACAGGAAAACAGGGTAATAAAATGCTCAGACATAATCATTAGGATTTGTGGAGGATAGTAAGTGATTATGGCTTTGTGCAGCTCCCTCGATTCATTAACTTGGAATAAAAACCAGTGTTGTAAAGTAAGCTGTGGTTTAGGTACCAACCCTGACTCATCTTCCATGCAGGCTAAGATCTTTGGAAAAGCTTGAAAGCATTTAGTAAATCCATTTACCTGTTGTTGTCCTCTCTATAATTCTTTGGTTATGAAGTGTTATCTTTCCAAATATCCCATGAAAAGAAGTTAGAGACAGAGATGCATTGTATCAACAGGTAAGAAATCATACCATTCTAGAAACACCACTTCATTAAGAGTTTCAGTAATCCATACTCATGCTTTATTGTGGATAAAAGCTTTATGGTTGAATCTGTAGGACACTCCTAAGTCATAAGTAAATGTGAAAGTCTACTTCTGCCTCTAATTACTTACAACAGTTTTCCTAGAATGATGAAAAACCTTGTTTGTGGCAAGACCTTCAGCCAGATGCACCATCTAGCAAAAAAGTGTATAAATTTCATGTTTCAAAAGTGGGTTCCCGCAAAAATTTAATTTTGACTACCTATCCCAATCTTGGTGGAAAGCCTTTCTTCATAACCTTCACAGTTGTGTGTTTTTTTTTTTTTCTTTTTCCTTCTCCATGTGCATTTCCTAAGCTCTGCAGATGTGCACACATAGGAACACTGTTGTATTTGTTATCTGCTGCTACTGCTAAGTTGCTTCAGTCGTGTCCGACTCTGTGCGACCCCATAGATGGCAGCCCACCAGGCTCCCCGTCCCTGGGATTCTCCAGGCAAGAACACTGGAGTGGGTTGCCACTTCCTTCTCCAATGCATGAGAGTGAAAAGTGAAAATGAAGTCACTCAGTCGTGTCTGACTCTTAGCGGCCCACCAGGCTCCTCCATCCATGGGATTTTCCAGGCAAGAGTACTGGAGATGTTTAATAAATCACCCCCAAATTAGTGACTTAAAACCATATTTTTTTTATAATTTTGTATTTATATATTGATTATCTTTGGCTGTGCTGAGTATTTGCTGCTGTGTGGGCGTCTCTGGAGTCGCGGCGAGCAGGGGCTACTCTCTTAATTGTGGTGTGTGGACTTCTCACTGTAGCGGCTTCTCTTGTTGCGGAGCCCTGGCTCTAGGCATGCGGTCTTGTAGTTGCGGCTCCTGGGCTCTAGAGCACAGGCTCAGTAGTTGTGACGCACAAGTTTAGTTGCTCTGCCGCATGTTCAGGGATCAAACTCGTATCTCCTGCATTGGCAGGTGGATTCTTGATCACTGAGCTACCAGGGAAACCCAAGCGGTATTTTTTTTTTCACAGCATCATGGGTCAGAACTCTGGGCATGATTTAGCTGAGTCCTGTGTGTTCCCAATGATTCTTTTAATCTTGGTTATTGCCTAAGACTGCTATCTCATCTTAAGTCTTGGCTGGGAGGGGATCCACTTCCAAGCTCACTCAAATGATTGTTGTCAGGGTTCCCTTCCTCATGGGCTGCTGGACTAAAGGCTTCAGTTTCTCCCCGTCTGTTGGCCGGAGGTTTCCTTTGGTTCTCTGTCACATGAGTCTCTCCACTTGCCAGCTTGCAACAGGTAGCCTGCACAGTCAGAGAAAGGAAATACAATAGCACAAGAGGGAGTATGAGCAGACGGAAGACAGGCATTTGTTACCTAATCTTCGAAGTGACATCCCGTCTGCCATATTCTCTTTGTTAGAAACAAGTGTTATGTCCATTTACACACAAAGAGAAAGGGTTTCCCAAGGGCATGAATACTAGGATCTAGGGCTTATTGAGGGCCATCTTAGAGCATGCTTCTCAGAAATGTTTAGAACAAAATTCTAAAATTGTTTTGAATCTATGGTGACTTAATTGCAAAGTAACAGCACTGAACTATGTAGAGAGGCAATATATCATGATGTTTAAATACACAGAATTAGATGACACACTGGAGTTCACATTCTAACTCTACACTGTCCGAATTTATAAGAATTTGGGCAAGATATTCAGTATCCATCTATAAAATGGAGATAATTTCTGCCTCACAGGGTACGACAATATAGCATTTTCAGTATGTTGCTCATTACATAGTAAATAGAATTAACAATAGTAGCAGTATTCCATGTGACCTATACAGATCAAATGCCATTTTTGCCATTGACTTGCTGGTTGCATGAACCAGAATAAGTCACTCCATCTTACAGTGTCTCTTTTAATTAGGAATGCATTTTGCTATTAATACAAGTAACAGAAAACTACAGTGGCTCAAAAAGAAGAAAAAGAAAATATTCCTCTCCAACAGCAAGGCATCTGAAGAAGATAGACTAGGGTTGAATGGGTAGATCGACCATGTGATTTGAGACCCTAGCTCTTTCTTTCTTTTTCATTTTGCCCTACTTGGTTGGCCTCTGTGTGCATGCTTGTTCCTTCATCGTTGTAACAGAGCTGCTCCTTATCCATCCTCATCTCCATGTTTCAGCAGGAAGACAAGAAGGAAATCCCTAAGATCATGGTAAAGTGTTAGAACAGCAGGAACATAGTTGCCAAGAAAGCAACCAGTCCAAGGTTAAGGAGGACACAAAGAAGGCTCAGAATTTGTCCAAGAATAAAAGGAAACTTATAGGCTACTTGATACGATAGAAGTATATTGAGAGGAGATTTATGGTTGTGCTGTAAGATCAAGCAATGGCTTATTAATAGGAAGACTGAAAACTATCTGGACAGACAAGAAGTTGAGGCAATGCTTAATTCCAGGGAAAGCAAAATATTATAAAGGGAAGACTGAAATCACAGAATTCTCCAAGAAACTGAGAACTGTGAGCAGTATTTACAAAGTCATATCACTGAATATTGGTTTAATATTCAAGAAGTATTGGGGGTAGGTGTGCTCGTTTTGTAAGGGTAATGTAAAATAGTCAAACATTCATTTTAAAAAATATCAAGTTAAATACTAGGAAAAAAAGCTATAGTATTAACATGTAGCAGATAAATGTTGCTCAGAAATGTGGAGGTTGATTTTAGAAGTTGCAAGTGGTTTTCTCTGGGGAGTGGGCCTCAGAGATAAGAAGAGTTGAGTAGACAATGCTAATTCATCCTTGCCTCAACCCCATCACAAGGCAGAGAAAAGTCCATGAGGCTGAGTATAAATAGATGTGGCAAGGGAATAAAATCGAGAAATTAACTATGCTTTAATTTTTATACTCTTATCATGAAAGAATGAGAGCCATATTTCCTTGCCTTTTCCCAAGGATTTCCAAGGAGAACATTAAATTAAGCATTTCTTTGCCTGGGAAGGGAGAGCTAAAAGAAGTTCAGCCTCATTTTAAGGGGAGATTTTCAGTTTTGAGGAGTAGGGCAGAAGAGTAAAAGTGGCCAGTCCTGAGACTGATGTAGCCCTGTGTTTCACTTCCATGCCGCCCCAAGGACAGTGCAGGTCCTCTAAGGTGCGACTGGCGATAAAATCAGCCTCAGAATCCAGTAGCTAATCTGACCATGAAATGTCTCAATGCTGGGGGCATTTGAGACTTACATCTTTGAGTGAGCCAAAACCATTGATCAGTAAACACTTTTGTGAACATCAGAAAGCCCTTCCTCAAATTTCTTATGCTGAATTAGTCTCTTGAGGATTCCTGTACCACCCAGGAGAGGGAGGAAGCCCCTCTGATGATCAGTATTGGATCTCTCATCAGCCCTAACAGTTGGTGTTCCAAACTGACACATACATACAGCACACTTTCTTGCCTGGTATGAAAAAGATAAAATTGGACTTATTTCTGCAACTTCCTTTGCCATAACCCCTTCCAGCCTCATTCCAAATAACCCAAGCTGCTTCTTGCTCTGGGCATCTGGTAGATCATTAGTGACAAACAGTCTAAGACCAGCCACCACCCAGTGACAGATAACAGGCTACATGGTGTCAGTTTCAAAATCATTTTGAAAGTTTATGTAAAATGCCATCTACTCTAGCAAAGAACAGTGAACTCCTGAGCAATTTTACAGTGCATTCTTCCATTCTTCATGGTCAACAAGGGTTATTAGAGTCAAATAGATTTTTTTCCTTGTGGGTGACAAAGACGGCGTAGTTGTTAAGAGCAGAGCTCTGAAACAAACTGTGTTCAGATCTGAGATGTACCACAAAAATTTTGCATGATCTTGGGCATATCACTAAACTTGTCTAAGTCTCAGGTTTTACCTTTGTGAAATGGACAAAAGGAAAAATGGTAGGCAAACAGCACCTCTTGAAATATGCTAAACTCACAATCCATATTTATATTATTAGTATTTCTCTTCATAAGAACTTTTTTCCTTGTCTCTGGCCTGTCAATAGTTGGATGCTGGCTCAGTCTGTCTTTTCACCTTGTCTTTGTAGCCTACTTATACAAAAATAAAATGGAATAAAAAAGAAAACGAAAACAAGGTGGAAAGCCTGAGTTAAAGTTATCTGCTAAATGAAAAAATATATTGCCGAAACCTTCCTTCATCTATATGTGGACTGATCACTTCATCTCTAGACATGCAATTCCCCACAGCTTTTGCCCACTACTCTTGGCTCTAATGGGCTATTGACTCAAACTTAATTTGGCTTCCAGGACATGGTTTGTGTGTGTGATGTACAGTTTGCAAGAAAGACAGGGCTAGTTTTGTTTTAGGAAATGAAGATTAATAACCAGCAGCTGGCCCACTAATAACCTTGGGTGTGTGGGACAAAAACAACTTTTTAGATAAATTTGTAATCCCATAAATATTGGTGAAGCAGTAAACTTCTGATTCTAAATTAGTTAAGTTTCGAAAGCCATAAAACACTTTTACTGCCGCCTTTTTCTTCTAAAATATCCAGCTGGGACCTTCAAAGAATAACATCTACTGTCTTCTTTTAAACCAGTCTTACTTTTGTGGGATCTGTGGAGGATGGATTTGTATTAATACTCAACTTCTTATTTGAGGATCAGCATAAACTGGTAACTCCTAAGGTGGCACCGTTCAACGTGAACATAACACGTCTGTGACACGTTCTTACCTTTTTTCAAGTCTGAGTAGTCTCCTGGAAGAGAATGTTTTCACTTGGCATTTTCAATGTGATTTCCTCCTCTATGTTCAGATGTGGCTTTAGCCTGGGAATGTTGCCTTTTCTGTACTTAAGAATCAGAAATCATCATTTTTGCCTACTGCGGTGCTGTTTGCAAATAATTTTCCCGTCTTTTGTTCTTTATCCTAAAACCATTCTTTACCAAAGATATCATTATCCCCTGATAAGGAAAACGAGGTTTAAGGAGATTGGGTCCCTTTCTAAAAATTAAGTGATGGAGATGTAAGATCTCAGGATTGCAGACCTCCTGTTTTTGTTATGATCCAGAAGGCTCTGGGTGACAGAAATGGCTTTAGTGCCTTCGCTCTCTGCCTTATATTCTGTCATGAGACCACTCAGCATTGCCCCCCCCCCCCCTGCTCCTGCTCTCTCGAAGCACTTTTCTGTTAATCATTTTCTAAGTTTCAGTCCCCCTCCCCCAAACAGACACTGACACAAGTTTTGAGTACAAGCCGTTTCTCTGGCAGATGATCCCAGGGAACACAGTGAGGGAATGAGGAGGCAAGACAGATGATGGGAGGAAAATCAGTAAATTGCGTTTCAGTGAGTGAGTTACTGCTGTGGGCAACTGGGTCTCAGTTCTACCAGACATGCTTTGTAAAACCCATCTCAGAGTGATCCCAGGAAGAGGGAGCCAACTCCTGTTCATCATTGATTAACATTTGCTTCTGAGGGTGT
The DNA here is from genome assembly GCA_006410635.1 of Cephalophus harveyi. NCBI lineage: Eukaryota > Metazoa > Chordata > Mammalia > Artiodactyla > Bovidae > Cephalophus > Cephalophus harveyi. Next base: position 218,984 of record SJYT01021637.1, on the reverse strand, counting down.
TAACTTACTATTTTGCCATGCTGATGAGCTGGCAACCATGCTCTTGGGGCCAGAGAAAGTCCTCAGGCAGAAATACAGGTACTTGAGAGAGGTAGCCATGCATATATATAATTTCTGTCCACTGAAGCTGTGGTTTCTGGTTGGGCAGAGGGATGTGGAGGGTTTGCACACTGTCTGCTGTAGCCATTTATTGTTTTGTGTGAATTTTAATTATTTATAACCCTTCTTTCAAGGCATTTGCTGTCCTTGCTCAGGCCCCTTGCTTGCGACAGAAAACTGAACACACATCTTCTTTATCCATTCCTCTGCTGATGGATGTGCTTTAGTTGCTTTCATGTCCTGACTATTGTAAATAGTGCAGTGAACATTGAGGTCCTTGTGTCTTTCTGAGTTATGATTTTCTCTGGGTGTATGCCCAGGAGTGGGATTGTTCGAGTCCTATGTTAGTTATATTTTTAGTTTTTTAGGAAATCTCCATTCTGTTCTCCACAGTGACCTTTGTTGTTCAGTTGCCCAGTCGTATCCAACTTTTTGCAACTCTACGGACTGCAGCACGCCAGGCCTCCCTGTCCCTCACCATCTCTTGAATTTTGCCCAAGTTCACATCCATTGCATCAGTTATGCCATCCAGCCATCTCAGTCTCTGATGCCCTCTTCTCCTTCTGCCCTCAATCGTTGCCAGCATCAGGGACTTTTCCAGTGAGTCAGCTGTTCTCATCAGGTGGCCAGAGTATTGGAGCTTCAGCTTCAGTGACTTCAGCTTCAGTTGATATAGTGACTGTACCAGCTTTCATTTCCATGAGCAGTATAGGAAGATTCCCTTTTCTTCACACCCTCTCCAGCATTTATTGTTTGCAGATTTTTTATGATGAAATTAATTTATAAAAAGGAAAACTGAATGCAAATTGGCTTTAAGTACAGGAGAAATTTATTGGGTCATATAGAAGGAAAGTCCAGAGGGAGGTCTATTTTAGGTGCCCTGATGGAGGAGCCCCTTGTCTGTGTTTCCTCTGTGTGGTGGCTGTTTTTTTTTTTTTTT
>SJYT01021637.1:192804-213786 GCA_006410635.1 Cephalophus harveyi | reverse complement strand
ATGTCACGAACCTCATTCCATAAAACCAAGGGTTATCAAATAGCTCCTTAAATCCTTGTAATGTGAAATATTAACGTTTTCAGTTCTGTCTCCAGAATGAATATTGTTCAAGTGAACCTCAGTTTTCCTGACCCATAAAACTCAAAGTTGGGCAGAGGGAAGATAGTATCTAATGATTTCATAGGGCAGTTGCAAGGGTAGTGTGAGTTACCATGTGGAAGTAACTGGCAGAGGCCAGCACATAGTCGGAATTCAGTAAATGTCAAGTGGTTCGATAAAGTCAAGCAGATCTTATTTTGAGGTCTAGCTTTTGCCTGTGAATGATATTATAAGCAATACATAGCTAGTGACTTTTAAACTGATTAAGTTTCTCTCTGATGACCCAGAGAGATGATATGGGGAGGGTAGTGGGAGGGGGGTTCAGGGTTGGGAACTCATGTACATCTGTGGTAGATTCATGTCAATGTATAGCAAAACTAATGCAGTATTGTAAAGTAAAAAAAAAAAAAATTATTTATTTTAATTGGAGGCTGATTACTGCGAGGAGATCCAGCCAGTCCATCCTAAAGGAGATAAGTCCTGAGTGTTCATTGGAAGGACTGATCTTAAAGCTGAAACTCCAATACTTTGGCCACCTGATGCAAAGAGTTGACTCTTTCGAAAAGACCCTGATGCTGGGAAAAATTGAAGGCAGGAGGAGAAGGGGACGGCAGAGGATGAGATGGTTGGATGGCATCACTGACTCAATGGAGATGATTTTGAGTAAACTCTGAGAGTTGATGATGGACAGGGAGGCCTGGCATGCTGCAGTCCATGGGGTCACAAAGAGTTGAACACGACTGAGAGACTGAACTGAACTGAACTGAATTACTTTACAATATTGTGATGGTTTTTGTCATTCATTGACATGAATCAGCCATACGTATATGTGTCCCACCATCCTGAACCCCCCTTCCACCTCCGTCCTCACCCCATCCCTCAGTGTCATCCCAGAGCACCAGCTTTGGGTTCCCTGCCTGCTTCATGCATCAAACTTGCACTGGTCATCTATTTTACGTATGGTAATATACATGTTTCAATGCTATTCTCTCATATCATCCCTCCCTTGCCTTCTCCCTCAGAGTTTAAATGTCTGTCCTTTAAATCTGTGTCTCTTTTGCTGTCTTGCTTATAGGGTTATTGTTACCATCTTTCTAAATTCCATATATATGTGTTAATATAGCGTATTGGTATTTCTCTTTCTGGCTTACTTCACTCTGAATAATAGGCTCCAGTTTCATCCAGCTCATTAGAACTGACTCAAATGTGTTATTTTTTATAGCTGAGTAATATTCCATTGTGTATATGTACCACAGCTTTCTTGTCCATTTGTCTGCTGATGGACATCTAGGTTGCTTCATGTCCTAGCTATTGTATACAGTGCTGCAATTAACACTGGGGTACATTTGTCTCTTTCAATTCTGGTTTCCGTGGTGTGTATGCCCAGCAGTGGGATTGCTGGGTCTTATGGCAGTTCTATTTCCAGTTTTTCAAGGAATCTCCACACTGTTCTCCATAGTGGCTATACTAGTTTGCATTCCCACCAACAGTGTAAGAAGATTCCCTTTTCTCCACACCCTCTCCAGCATTTCTCTTATTTAAACAGCTACTGGCTTGGTAGTTGAAGGCTTTGAGTAGATGAGCATAGAGTTTGATTTTTCACAGGGAGTCAGTGTAAGAAATATCTGGGTAATGTTATGTTTCTGATTCAAAAAGGTGATTGTAGAAGATGCCCAGTCCAGCTGTTGTTGGCCCAGCTGGGGGATCCTTCTTCCAGGGCAGGGAGTGCTGGCTGTCGACAGCTCACAGCTGTGTCCTGCATTGGAGAACTGCCCTTGACAGACAGGATTGTCTCACCTGGAAATACCTGGAACATTAGGTCACTCCCACCTTCTCCACAGCCACTGACAGATGCTCTGATACCGAAGTTCCCTTTGCTGCAAGTGAAGCTGAGTTCTGTGGTGTCACTCATACTTCAGAGCTCCCTGTGGAACCAGGCTGAGGCTGGACCACAGTCAAAACCACATCTTAGCTGGGCTTTTCTCCCTGCCCTATTCCATCTTCCTCCTGGATAACGGTCCTAGTTTCAGACTCTGCTCTTAGGGGTCCCAACCTAAGTTGGAGATGAACTGAGCCACAACAAAGGGATGCATTGTCTTGTTTGTATGGTTTTCAATACAGGACAGTGCTTTGTTAATAATGGCAGCTGGCATATATGTTTCCATTTGTATGGTGTTCTTCATTTGCCAACTTCCCCCTAAAATAGTTCCACTGGGAGTAAGGGTTATTGTTTTCCCCAATTTTGACAATGAGAAAAACAAGACCCAGGTTGGTTACCAGCTTGAATAACCTCATGAACCCAGGTTCTCTGGCCTGGGTTCTTTTTTCCATTCTTTTTTCCTCTTCATCCTTGTCTTTCCTCTTCATCCTGGTCTTTCGCTCCTGATGTACTCTTTTACTTGAAATCTTCATTTTGTGGATGCAGAATCACTGACATTGCTTTGCCATTCGCTTCTAAACACTGAAGCTTCTGGATCACCTTGGATTCCTGTAGACCAGAAAGCGAAAATGGAACAACCCGTTTGAGATGGCTGATAACATTTAAACGTCAGAGTGTTATTGCTTTGGGCACAGGCCACTGCAGAACTTCCAGACCAAAGATGAACGGTTGAAATGTGTTCTGCAGGAAAGGGTATGATATTTCATACAAAACAGAATACAAGAAAGTCTTTACATAGACAACAACTTCTCAGAACTTATTTTTCAGAGAAGATAGTGTGGGCAGAAATTTAAATCCTTTCCATGTCTGTGTCAGAGAATGGGTAACATTTAAAAATGTTAATTGATACTAGTTAATTTAACCACCAAGAACTTATTAGTTTGTCTCTAAAAATAGTGTGGTTTGCAGGCCTTGGGAATGATAGCTTACTGTGAGAGAGGAGAAACGTAATATGTATCTCAAGAGAAGATGCCTATCAAAATAGTTTTATTTATACAGTCACTGATTTCTAGATAATACTGCCTCTGACAAAATCATAGCAAATTTTATCATGTCTTGTGTGTAACAAATCTGACACCACCATGGTGACATGGTGTTCATTGAAAAATGGGGATAAAAAATTTAGTATTTTAAATCATAGCACAGCCTCAGAGAGAGAGAGAGCAAGAGTCTGACAGATTGATTGGTTTAGGAAAAATGGTTAAAGATCCTTTACTGAAATGCTGTCCTTTGCCGTTACTTGGTACTTATTTATTTTTAATTTTTATTTTGTCTGTAACAGTTCACTCTATCAAAATATAAGATAATTAGCCCTCACTTTAGCGCTTTGGCTTGGAAATGTTACCCATTACATGGTGTAGCAGGATAAACATTTGACGTGTTTGCTGGTGTGTTTTCATTCCCAGTAAATAGTTGCCGTTGTTTTTTAATCTGTTGCCCTTCCAGGCACGTTACAACATCTGTTGTTACAGTTGAGGCACATCTCAAGTAACATAAAAGTCAAATCCTTTGAGTTTTAAAGCAGACTTTTCAAGTGCATCATAGATAGAAAAGTTTTGAGAGGGTTGACTTTTCAGTTGCCAGAACCTGACCTTTGGAGCTTCTGAGTCCAGGGCACTGAGGTCCTGCATTTTCAATCATAAAAGTCAGGCCCTGCAGAACACAGAGCTGGGTGGAGCCAGTCTCTCTGCCCTCCCAGAATAGATAATGAGCCCGTAAGAAACATCTGGTTTGAACAAAGCAGCAGAAAATCACCTGAAGAAATAGACAAACAAATCCCACCTTCAGTGGAAGGAGGAGATGGTTGAAACCCAAACCATGACATGGTTGGAAAGGCACACCAAAGAAATCCAAGTTTCATAGGAGTGTGTGTGTAAGAGTTTACTAAGATACAGTTTCTTAGATCTTAGGGGTATCTTAGGAAATTGTAGATCTCAGGAAACACCTAGAAAAGACAGTTTTTGAAGCCGAGCAAGCAGGCTGGTTTTGGTGACCTTGCATTCATGTATGTATGTATTTTTGGCTGCATTGAGTCTTGGTTGTGGCGCAAGCAGCTTCTCTCTGCTTGTGGTGTGCGGACTCTGTAGTTGGGGGACATGGGTTCTCTAGTTGAGGCACATGGATTCAGTAGCTGTGGTGCATGGGCTTCGTTGCTCCATGGCCTGTGGGATCTTAGTTCCCCCACCACGGATTGAACCCACCTCCCTTGCATTGGAAGGCAGATTCCTAACTACTGGACCACCAGGGAAGTAACAAGCAAGCTGACTTTGGTGTGAAAACCGTAAGTTCCTTGGGGGTAGGTAGGGCTTGGGAAAGAGGAACATGGGCAGACAGATGGAGTCACCCTGGATTCCGTTTCAATCTGAGAAATTGCAGAGGTGGGTCTAAGTGAAGCATCACAGAGCAGCCATGTTTGCTGACAGCAATATGCCACTGAGGCAGTGGAAGAAATTTATAATATGAACAATCTCATAGCCATTTTTTGTTGTTTTTGTTGCCATTGTTTTTTGTTGAGTTTTGTTGTTGTTGGAGAGATGTAAAGGCTGAACAAATTCACCAAAACTTGGGTCAAAGAAAATTCCTGTCTGCTTGGAACACACCCTTCATCTCTTATCCATATCTGGCTCATAAGAATTTATCTCCTTCAAAGATGAGTAGTTAAGAGAAGGTCAGGAAGGGCGGCGGTAAGGAGATACCCCTCGTCCAAGGTAAGGAGCAGTGGCTGCACTTTACTGGAGCAGCTGTGAAGAGATACCCCACACCCAAGATAAGAGAAACCCAGAGAAACTAGCATAAAACTATAAAAACATCCTAGAAGACTAAAATATAAATAGGAAGAGAGCGGGAGAAACAAAGGACTGACATTGTAGAGAGAGGCTGATCCTGGTGGGGAGCCAGGGACATTTGCTCGCAGAGCCCCTGAGAAAGAGCCCGGCTCTCTCCTCCTTCCACTCTACAAGCCCACTCCCCACCCAGTCTTGGCAAAGAGTAGGGGGAATAACATTTTAAGTTTGGGATCTCCAAGTCAGAGCACCCTGGGCTGAGGCTGGAGAGGTAGCAGATCTTATTTGTCGAACTCCTCTGTACTTAGTAGGTCACAGGGTTGTACCGTAGAAACAGATGCCATGGTGTGCTCAGGTGGAGAAGGCCACACACCCCTCAGAGAGACCCTTCTGGTCCCAGAGACACATGAGAGAAGAGCCAGATGTTTCTATCCCTTCTACGGGCACAGAGTACTTGAGTGACAGCTAGACCCAGATAGACCTTGCCTTCCATCATGAGTAACTGTGAACAGAGGCTGAAAGGACTGATGATGTTCGCAAGAATTACTAAGCAAATAAGTAATGCTCAATTTTAGGTTGTGTAAGGAAACAGATCACTCACCTAGAGTCAGACATCCTGAATGCGAAGTCAAGTGGGCCTTAGGAAACATCACTATGAACAAAGCTAGTGAAGGTGATGGAATTCCAGTTGAGCTATTTCAAATCCTAAAAGATGATGCTGTGAAAGTGCTGGACTCAATATGCCCGCAAATTTGGAATACTCAGCAGTGGCCACAGGACTGGAAAAGGTCAGTTTTCATTCCAATCCCAAAGAAAAGAAAATGCCAGACTACCGCACAATTGCACTCATCTCACACGCTAGCAAAGTAATGCTCAAAATTCTCTAAGCTAGGCTTTGACAGTATGTAAGGAATCAGAGATCAAATTGCCAACATCCATTGGATCATCGAAAAAGCAAGAGTTCCAGAACATCTACTTCTGCTTTATTGACTATGCCAAAGCCTTTGACTGTGTGGATCACAATAAACTGTGGAAAATTCTTAAAGAGATGAGACTACCAGACCACCTGACCTGCCTCCTGAGAAATCTGTATGCAGGTCAAGAAGCAACAGTTAGAACTAGACATGAAAAAACAGACTGGTTCCAAATTGGCAAAGGAATATGTCAAGGCTATATATCGTCACCCTGCTTATTTAACTTATATGCAGAGTACATCATTCAAAATGCCGTGCTGGATGAAGCACAAGTGGGAATCAAGATTGCTGGAAGAAATATTAATAACCTCAGATACGCAGACAATACCACCCTTACGGCAGAAAGTGAAGAAGAACTAAAGAGCCTCTTGATGAAAGTGAAAGAGGAGAGTGAAAAGGCTGGCTTGAAACTCAACATTCAGAAAACGAAGATCATAGCATTTGATCCCATCACTTCATGGCAAATAAACGGGGAAACTGTGGAAACAGTGAGAGACTTTACATTTTTGGGCTCCAAAGTCACTGCAGATGGAATTAAAGGATGCTTGCTCCTTGAAAGCAAAGCTATGATCAACCTAGACAACATATTAAAAAGCAGAGATATTACTTTGCCAACAAAGTTCTGTGTAGTCAAAGCTATGGTTTTTCCAGTAGTCATGTATGGATATGAGAGTTGGACTATAAAGAAAACAGAGCACCAAAGAACTGATGGTTTCAGACTGTGGTGTTGGAGAAGACTCTTGAGAATCCATTGGATTGCAAGGAGATCCAACCAGTCTATCCTAAAGGAAATCAATCCTGAATATTCATTGAAAGGACTGATGCTGAAGCTGAAACTCCAATCCTTTGGCCACCTGATGCAAAGAACTGACTCACTAAAAAAGACCCTGATGCTGGGAAAGATTGAAGGCAGGAGGAGAAGGGGATGACAGAGGATGAGATGGTTGGATGGCATCACTGCCTTGATGGACATGAGTTTGAGTATATTCTGGAAGTTGGGGATGGACAGGGAAGCCTGGAGTTCTGCAGTCCATGGGGTTGCAAAGAGTCGGAGATGACTGAGAGACTGAACTGGACTGAACTGAAGGAAACATAACCAATTGTGTGTGTGTGTGTCTGTGTGTGTGTCTGTTGTCTGTGTGGCTGTCTGTGGAGAGAGAAAGAGGAAGGGAGGGAGGAGTAGAGGGATAGTGAGTGGCGGGGGTGGAGGCGGGGGGAGAGAGAGAGAGATTGATGCATTTTAAGGCACTGGGTCCTGTGTGGACACCAGCAGGTCCACATTCTGCAGGGTGGACTGGCATCCTGGAGATGGAGGGAAGGGCAGATGTTGCAACCTCACATTTGAAGGCAGAATTCCCTCTTCCTCACGGGAGCTCAGTCCTTTTTCTCTTAACGCCTTCAGTTGATTGTATCCCCAGTCCTGTTATGGAAGGCAATATGCTTTTCTCAAAGTCTAATGATTTACATGATATTTAAAAAATTAATTATTTTAATTGGAGGCTAATTACAATATTGTGGTGTTTTTTGCCATACACTGACATGAATCAGCCATGGGTGTACATGTGTCCCGCATCCTGAATGACCCCTCCCACCTCCCTCCCCTTCCCATCCCTCAGGGTTGCCCTAGTGCACCAGCTTTGAGTGCCCTGTTTCATGCATTGAACTTGGACTGGTGATCCTTTTCACATATGGTAACATACATGTTTCTGTGCTATTCTCTCAAATCATCCCACCCTCACCTTCTCCCATAGAGTCCAAAAATCTGTTCTTTATATCTGTGTCTCTTTTGCTGTCTCGCATATAGGGTCATCATTACCATCTTTCTAAATTCCATATATATATTTCAATATAGTGTATTGGTGTTTTTCTTTCTGACTTACTTCACTCTGTATAGTAGGCTCCAGTTTCATCCACCTCATTAGAACTGATTCAAATGTGTTCTTTTTAATAGCGGAGTAAAGTTCAATTGTGTATGTACCACAGCTTTCTTATCCATTCGTCTGCCGATGGACATCTAGGTTGCTTCCCTGTGCTTAACTATTGCAAACAGTGCTGCGATGAACATTGGGCTACACGTGTCTCTTTCATTTCTGGTATTTTTATCCAAAAATTACCTTCTCTGTGACATCAAGGCTGATGTTTGACCACATATCTGGGTCCTGTGCCCTCAGCCAAGTTGAGACATAAAGTTAACCATCAGGACCCCAAACCAGAGCCCCAAAGCTTCCATTGCCTGTATTGCCTTGGTGCTTCTGTGCATCTCTGGTGTGAAAGGAAGGGCGAGGAGATGGGGGCCCAAAGGGAAACTTAAATTCAGATGTTGGAGAAATAGTCACGTGTCTGAAACACCCGGGTGTGAGAATTGACACCTGTGCTTTGACCACTGTGGTTGCAGAATCTCTGCCTGGCAGGGCCCCTCATGACCTTCCCTCCTCTGGACGCCTCTGTGTGTATTTATGACTCAGACTCCACAGGTTCTCCTTTCAGGAACCTCTCTCCCCCAGAGTGCCCAGTGTGACTGTGTTCCTTTTGTCTTCAGTGACGATTTGCTTGTTAAGCCTCCTTTCCTTGGTTTCCTTTCCTTTCTCTCCCAGCATCACCTCCCCAGTAAATTGCATTCCTCCAGTCCTTTGCTCAGGAACTGCTCTTAGGATGCTCAAAACAGTGTCCCTCCCAAGGGCCTTTTTTCCTTTAATCACATCATAGGTGCTTGACAGACAGTCACCGTGAGAGACTGAAGTCAGACATGTAGGGGATTATGCAGCTCAGGTTATGAAAAAGATCAGTTTCACAGGCTGCAAATCTGCTGAGACCTGTTTTCTCCTTGTCTTTCTTACTTGCCTTATTGACAGTGCGATGTCATTGCTAATGTTTGAGCTTGAAATTTCTCTGACCATCAGTTCTCTCTGCCATTGTCAGACCTGTATCCACCTCCCTCTAGTATGTGAGGCCAATCTTTCCCATTTTTACATACTTAAAGTGGACAATTTTGATGCTTTTGAACTGTGGTATTGGAGAAGACTCTTGAGAGTCCCTTGGACTGCAAGGAGATCCAACTAGTCCATTCTGAAGGAGATCAACCCTGGGATTTCTTTGGAAGGAATGATGCTAAAGCTGAAACTCGAGTACTTTGGCCACCTGATGCGAAGAGTTGACTGATTGGAAAAGACTCTGATGCTGGGAGGGATTGGGGGCAGGAGAAGAAGGGGACGACAGAGGATGAGATGGCTGGATGGCATCACTGACTCAATGGATGCGAGTCTGAGTGAACTCCGGGAGTTGGTGATGAACAGGGAGGCCTGGCGTGCTGCAATTCATGGGGTCACAAAAGTCGGACACGACTGAACGACTGGACTGAACTGAACCTATTCATTACATCAATTTGATTCCTTATTATAATTCTTTCAAATACCCAAACACCACATATATCCCTCCTCCTTTTTACTCAGTCTATTAATTTAACAAATATTTATTTATTGAGTGTTGTAGAAGCTGGCAATTCAGCAGCAAATCAAACAAGAAAATCTTTTCCCATACAGAAGAGCACACGAAACATTCTGAAACACCCGGGTGTGAGAATTGACACCTGTGCTTTGACCACTGTGGTTGCAGAATCTCTGCCTGGCAGGGCCCCTCATGACCTTCCCTCCTCTGGACGCCTCTGTGTGTATTTATGACTCAGACTCCACAGGTTCTCCTTTCAGGAACCTCTCTCCCCCAGAGTGCCCAGTGTGACTGTGTTCCTTTTGTCTTCAGTGACGATTTGCTTGTTAAGCCTCCTTTCCTTGGTTTCCTTTCCTTTCTCTCCCAGCATCACCTCCCCAGTAAATTGCATTCCTCCAGTCCTTTGCTCAGGAACTGCTCTTAGGATGCTCAAAACAGTGTCCCTCCCAAGGGCCTTTTTTCCTTTAATCACATCATAGGTGCTTGACAGACAGTCACCGTGAGAGACTGAAGTCAGACATGTAGGGGATTATGCAGCTCAGGTTATGAAAAAGATCAGTTTCACAGGCTGCAAATCTGCTGAGACCTGTTTTCTCCTTGTCTTTCTTACTTGCCTTATTGACAGTGCGATGTCATTGCTAATGTTTGAGCTTGAAATTTCTCTGACCATCAGTTCTCTCTGCCATTGTCAGACCTGTATCCACCTCCCTCTAGTATGTGAGGCCAATCTTTCCCATTTTTACATACTTAAAGTGGACAATTTTGATGCTTTTGAACTGTGGTATTGGAGAAGACTCTTGAGAGTCCCTTGGACTGCAAGGAGATCCAACTAGTCCATTCTGAAGGAGATCAACCCTGGGATTTCTTTGGAAGGAATGATGCTAAAGCTGAAACTCCAGTACTTTGGCCACCTGATGCGAAGAGTTGACTCATTGGAAAAGACTCTGATGCTGGGAGGGATTGGGGGCAGGAGAAGAAGGGGACAACAGAGGATGAGATGGCTGGATGGCATCACTGACTCAATGGATGCGAGTCTGAGTGAACTCCGGGAGTTGGTGATGAACAGGGAGGCCTGGCGTGCTGCAATTCATGGGGTCACAAAAGTCGGACACGACTGAACGACTGGACTGAACTGAACCTATTCATTACATCAATTTGATTCCTTATTATAATTCTTTCAAATACCCAAACACCACATATATCCCTCCTCCTTTTTACTCAGTCTATTAATTTAACAAATATTTATTTATTGAGTGTTGTAGAAGCTGGCAATTCAGCAGCAAATCAAACAAAATCTTTTCCCATACAGAAGAGCACACGAAACAGGTGACGTTTAAACAGAGACCTAAATGAGGCATCAGTGTAGACATGCACAGATCTTGGGAAAAATTGCCAGCAAAGGAAACAGCAAGTGCAAAGGGCCTTTGTACACACACACACACACACACACGCACACACACGCACACACATTTGAGGTGTTCAGAAAGTAGAAGGCAGGCCTGAGAGGCAAGCGGAGCAGGATGAAGGAGGAGGCATAGGCTGTGAGGTCTGAGAGGTGAGGAGGAGGTAGGCCGCAGGCCAGGTGAGGGCCATGTGATGATTTTGCTTTTTACTTTCATGCAATGTGAAGCCACTGGGATCTTTTGACCAAAGCAGTGTCCTGATATGTCACCTGCTTTCAAGGGATCACTCTGCCTGCTGTGCAAGGTGGGAGAAAGGGCAGAGACACAGCTGAGATGCCTCTGGCATGATTACAAGTGTAATAGTTGATTATTAATCTGTGACATCATTTAGATAGAAAACAAACTTTAGAAAAATAAGTCAGCAGATCTTTCCCTGGGGGGGGGGCGGTGCCGGGGGGAATATGCCACTCTGGTGTTCTTTCATATAATTTCTTCCTTAACCAAAAAGGAGCGTAATTGCACAATGGCAGCTGAAGACCATTGTTAACCAAATAATCAAACAGTTTCAATTTAGAGAGAGGAAGCTCCAGCCATGGAAAAAGAGTCAGGTTCTCAAGGGGAATTTCCTTGGAAGCCAAGACTGGCTGCTCTACTTTTGTTCAGAGTCCTCCTGTTGCATGGGAAATAGGAGTTCATGTTCGCTGACAGCCTCTGGGAAAGGAAGGACTCCAAGCTAGAAATGCAGAGACCTGGATTCTCAGGGTGGCGCCATCACAGCCTTGACAGGTCACCTTGGGCACGTCAAGCAGCAGCCCCGGCCTCTGGTCTGCAGGTCTGTAGGACGTGGTGGGGTGTGGCCCCTCCACCCCGTTTCAGCAGCGTGTTTGGGGTCCTCCTGAGAGACTCTACTTGGGCTTTCCTGGTGGCTCAGATGATAAAGAATCTGCCTGAAATGCAGAAGACCCGGGTTTGATCCCTGGGTCGGGAAGATCCCCTGGAAAAGGATTCTATGGACAGAGTAGCCTGACAGGCTACAGCTATGGGTTGCAAAGAGCCAGACACAACTGAGTGATTAACACTTTGACTTTCTGATACTCTGCATCAGAAAGTGACTTGTAGCTGAGAAGCATCACCTGATGCAGGGCATCCTCCTTAGTTTTGCCCCAAATACTAAAGGAACAAGGCAGATCATTGGAAAGGGGGTGTGACAGACTGTCAGATGGAGACAGTAAAGTGAGAGCTGTCATCTACCTTGTTTTGTCCAGCGGTGGCAAACATGGTCCTCCCATTAAGATTCAGAAACGTCAGATAATACACATCCATTTTCTTATAAAAGGGGTCACATGCAGAGGCTCAGGGCTGGTTAGCATCATGTACAGTTACATGGATGGAGTGAGTGGCAGGGACCCTAAGCTGGATGAGTCTCTGCAGCGACACTGTCTGGTGTGGTTGGAGGAGGGCTCTCTGGAGGAGACACGTGAGCTGGTGGGAGGAAGACATGGTGGGTGCTCAGGGCAAGGGACAAGTGAATGCAAAAGCACCCTGGTCACTTTGCGAGCCATGTCCTTGACGTAAATGGGTTGTGAGGTAGAGCGTAGCATATTCAGAGACAGGAACGCATATCCCAGAGACTCGGTGCAGCCGCTGCTTGGCCTGCAGTCCCTTGCCCTGCTTCTGAGTTGCCTGCCGGCGGGGTGGACAATTCCCCGAGCCCGCTGAGAGCGGCTGGACTCCGTGCCTGCTCTGTCTGCCGATCTGCCTGCAGGTGGTGTTTTCCAGCCCCAGGAGAACCTGCTTTGTCTTTCGGTGGGAAACTAGATATGCTCTTGGAACAGCCTTCAGCCAAGAGGGACCCCACCCAGGATTAGCGCCTGGCCTCCCCGGTCTCTGGTGGCACGGTTCTGAGGTGTGTTCCCTGCAGTTTCTCGGAGGATCCCCAGCAGGGCTGAGCTCTGGTTGCCCATGGTGGTGACACCCAGGTTTAGTTTCTTGGGGCTGCTGTAAAAATGCACGGTGGCCTGGGAGGCTTAAACAGCACACTTATATTGTTTTGTATAATGCTGGAAGTGCTGACCAAGGGGGCGGCAGGGTTGGGTCCTTCCGTGCCTTCTCTCTTTGGTCTTCTGCTACCTCTTCACATCATTTTCTCTCTATGTCCAGATGGACTCTTCTTATAAGGATACCAGTCATACTGGATCAGGGCCCACCCATATGACCTCATTTTACCTTCATTGCCTCTTGAAAGCCCTATTGCCAGTGATAGACACTTTCTGAGGTACTGGGGTTAGGATTCCATCATATGAATTTTGAGGGGACACAATCCATCCCATAACACACCCTTTCTTGACATCTCTCTCCTGCCTGTCTGTCTCTCCACCCCCTCCTAGGTCCTCTCCCAAATATACCAGTTATAACCAAATCCTTGTCTTGGGTCTGGAAAGTCTACCTATAAATATCTCCATTCATTTTAGAAAAATGGCAGATAAGCAAAAAGCTCTAGGTGGACCAGAAAAACACTCCCACAGTCCCAATCTCATCTGATCGTCTTAGTGTAATCTCTGGGCCAGATGCTTTTTAGGCTCAACCATTATTTTCTGTGGAGTATGTGTGTATGCATGCGCACATGTGTGTGTGTAAGGATGCTATCCCCCTGAAATGTAGAAAATATACATGATTTAAAATAATAAAAAAGGGCAATATTATCTGTGATATAATTAAGCATGCTGAAGCTTTAAAGAGGTTCTTAAATGTTAATCTGAGAACATGACTCACTGCTTCAATAATAGACCCAGCTGAGTTATGCCCAGGTGGATCAGAGTTTCTGCCTGGGAATTGTTTCACCCCATACGGAAGGGCTATGAGCGATACTCCCTCACTTAGCATAGCTTTGCAGGCTGTGGTGCCAGCTTTTCCCACTAGAGGGCAATGCAACTATAGGAACAAGAGAAACGTGTTTTTTTTTGGCCCAAAGCTATTGAATTAGGAAGCTCACTGCAGGGAGATGGCATTTCCAGTTGAGATCACAGATACCCCTTTTGGACTTCAGTGTGAATTACACTCATCACAGCCATGGGTAGGATGCTGAAACAGATGGCTGGGTTCATAACCGGCCAGCGCGGAATCTGGGGTGCAATTTTCAGAGACAATGGGTAGGTTATGGAATTGGTAATAAATCTTCTTTCTTCAAACCACCTCCCCAGTATGAGCTGGCTGCAATAAGATGGAAAGGGGGCTAGACATCAAGGCCAAGGATCAGAGTTTTTTTGACTCTGGCTTTCTTGGCACCTCAAGTTTAAAATAAGTCATTGACATCTGATTTCTTCCTGTTTCCTAATCTATAGAGCCGGAAGAGTGAACTCCGCCTGGAGAAATTTTGATAAATAAAATGTTGGAGGATTTTGTAAGTCTTAAGGGACTAGCAACCACAGGGAAGAAAGGTTATTATCAAGGCTAACCATGTTAGACTATTCCTTGTGAAAACCTTCCATGAATGGTATACTTACTAAAATTCTACTCTTAGATGTGCATTTCTTTGGACTGAATTGCTTCTTTAATGAGTGCATTCCCCTGGAATGGCACGTATACAGTAAACAGTTATAAACATCAATATTTGATGTGTTAACTTTGGGGATTGGTGCCTCTGGCTGTGAGCAAGACCCAAGACATCTTTATGTGGGGAAAGGTAAAGACATTTTAATAAGGGCCAATGATTCTCCACTGGAATAGAGCATCAGGCCCTGATCTTCAGAGTAAATTGTGGCTGAAGAGAGGAAAGAGAAAGAAGACGAGGCTGAACCTGAAGGAGTGGCCCAACCTCACAAGTTTGCTAGATAAGAGCCAGCTCTTGGACAATTTCATTTACTTTCTGAATCATTAAGTCCCTGTTGCATAACAAATATCTGAGATGTCTGTATGGTTGCAAATTTACCATTACTGCAATAGTAAAGCGTTTACTGAGCATACCTTATTATCCTGTTAAGAAAACAGAGAAGGAAAAGTACAGGTTTCTGGACTAATGAGTAGATGGAGGGATAAGCAGTCCTGCATGATCAGTCCCATGAAGGCAAGAATGGATTCTTTTTGTTCATTTCTTTACACTCAATGGGCATGAATCTGAGAGATAATAGAGGACAGGGAAGCCTGTCCTTTTAAATAATAAGCTTTTGCTATGTAGAAGACATGGTTCTAATTACTTTTAAGGTTACTTCATTTAATCTTCTCTCAGCCATGTGAGATAAGTAGGTACTATTGTTATTATTTTCACTTTTTAGATGAGGAAACTAAGGTCAGCGTGGGTAAGTCGCTTGTCCAAAGTCACACAGTTAGTGCTTGGCAGAGATGAATTTGAACTCACACCGTTTAGCCCTAGAGTCAGTACTCAGAATCACCCGATGGTGTGGCTTCCCTCTGCCTGGAAAGAGTGAGGCATGTCAATAATATAAAAATCAGTAACTTAGAATTTTTAAATGAACAATATAAAAACAAGATACTGGCCATTGTGTTGAATATTATACCATCTATGTCCAGAGAAAAAAGAGATGCAGATATGTTTGAACATGCAGAAACTCTCATAAGGGGAGAGAAGCCACCATTGCTAACGCAGAGAGGGACGTTTGAGAAACGGGTGTCAGGAGCGGAAGAAGACATGCCTTTTTGTTCTGTGATCTTTTGTTTGGGCTCCAAGCACTTTTATTTTCTTTTAAAAAATTTCCCTCTCAAACATGTAGCTTTAACTTTTGTATGTTTGCTTATTGATTATGCACAAGTGCTACTGTCAAGGCATGCATTGAAAGAAGCATTAGCAAAGCTGCTTTCTCTGTTAGAGGAAAAGATAGGTCACAGTAGCGGGAGGAGCATTTCTTTCCCGCATTCCTCTTGGCAGTGTGCATGTACCCTGTTTCAGAGATGCTTTCAACAAAGTGTATTGTTAGTGAATTTCCAGCACCTCTTCTGCCCGACTCCTGTGGTGACCCCTGAGACCCAGCCCAGACCCTCTGAATGAGAACCTCTGCGAATTGTTCCCAGATAACGTGCATGGTTAACAAAGACTGGGAGATTCTTCTATGTTCTCCTGTGTGAGGATCTCTATCCAAGCTCTGGGCCAGGGAGTTTTAATTCCCTGCGAAGACCTACGAGCTTTCCTGTAGGCTTTCCCTCTTATCTTTCAACCAAATGAATTCTGTTTGCCCCTGAAGAGGAAGACACACACCCTCTCCCTAATGTGGTTATCCACACCTTGATCCTCCCTGCAGCCTCATTCCATCCTTACTTGTTTTCTTCTTCTGTGTTATCAAAAGTCAGAATTCTCTTGTTGTTATTGTTATTAGAAGTTTAATCCAGTAACTTGGCATACGCCATTGGACTCTCAACACTGATTTTATTATTTTATTTTATAGCCTCTCTTTCCATCTTGTATGTCTACAATTTTTACTTTGTGACTCCATGGAGTGCCACCTGTGGGCCCATGGTGGTCTTGTAATTCTTTTCTTCCTTTCTTGATTTTTTTTTTTTTTTTTGGACCATCCTATTGAGCTTGCATTGTAGGGGAATCTAGAACTGCTCTCTCCACTCTGGTCCTACTAACCACAGTCTCCTAAGTCAGAGCAACCACACTTCAAGGGCTCAATAGCCACAGTAAGTTAGTGGTTACAATATTAGACAGTGCTGCACATATTACAAAATATTTCCATCACCACAGAAAGTGGTGGAGAGGGTTTTTGGAGAGGGTTTCTCCACAACCTTCTATCCATCAATCTTTGCCCTAAAAATAATGTTTGAACCTGCTCTTCTACAGCCAGACTAAAGAAACATGAATTTATCTGCTCTCTTTTTCAGTTATTTGGGCTCCTGAAACTTATTCCACTTCCTCTGTCTGGCTAGCACCTTCTTATGGTAATAACGTGAGCCAGGGAGGTAGGTGCCCTCTATACTCTCACTAACTTTTGAGAGTGAAAATTTTCAGTTTGAAGACATGCAGCGTTAGACATTAACACTTATGTACTGCGTTTCTTAGAAAGTTACTTGAGGATGCGTTTCCGCACAATGAAAGGCTATAATAGTCATGCATGAGGTGAATCAGTCTCTGTGCTCTGATGCGTCTGACTCCGTGAACGCATCAACTGTAGACTCAGTAGATATGCAAGAACTTGAGCTCTCGAGTCACATTATTTCGACTTCATTCTTAACTCTTTCCTTTCATAGCTGTGTGACATTGGACAAATAAATATACTTCTCTGTGCCTTAGCTTCATTTTGTATAACATAAGGAGAAGTATTTTTAATAATACCTTCATGCATGTTATGATGATTAAAGGAATTAATTCATTTAAAGGGTTCTATGGTGTCTGGAATGTTATGAGCACTTGGTAAATGCAAAATGCCTGCATCCTCTCTCTTCCTTCTCCCTCTCCTCCTCCCCTCTTCCCCTCCCTCCTCTGTCTCCTTCTTATCACCCTCAAAGCATTTTACAGGGCCTTGGGATTTTGAAGATAACTAAGAATCATTTGTTCACTCTCCTCACAGAATTTAGAACCTAGCATAGGAAAAAGAGAAGTAATCAAGCAGGTTCAAAAGGGCGACGCCCTGGGTTGCTGGTGAGTGTCACCCCCTTTGTCATGCACTGGGTTTTCCTATCATCCTTCTGCTTCAGGGTCAGGGCCATGTGACTTTCTTTGACATTCGGTGAAACTGACGCGCTGTGTCTTTAGCAGCCTCCCATCAAGCATTTGTGACACCTGTAAGACCTGCCTGTCCCCTTCTGGATATAATCTCAAATTTCCTGAATCTCCCAGGCATTGTGAATTATATTTCCAACATTCCTGCAGACATACACAGCTAAAAGTATTTAGAATTTCACAGTAAAGGGCAAGCCAAGGTGTGGCCCCTGTGGGAAGAAACGATAAGGGCTCTTTGGGTCTCTCCTTACATCTCATTTTAGGGTGAATGTAGTCTGGCTGTTTTCCAAGCCAGAAGGCACTCGCTTTGCTTTTGCTTCAAATCTATGCACTTTAAAAAATACCATGACATTTTGCTTCTGAGACAAAAGTCAAATGCCAAAAAAAAATTCACCTCTACAAATGTGAGTATTAAAAACTTAATTTATAAATGCAAACAAGATCAGCTGCCAAGATGCCAACACAGTTACTTAGTTTGCAGACTTGGTGATTGTGGGCAATATTCCTCATGCCTGCTCTACACCTGTGTATTTGCTGCCTTATTGGGGATTGAGAGTTGTTCGGTTGACATTGGCATCCTTTCCTGTCTGAATACTTAAATACAGCTGGTGGGCTTGAGATTACAGTTCTGGAATTTATTTAGAGGGAAAATAGGAAGTGAGGTGGTGAATCGGGCATCTGGTGTTCTGCACACTGTACTCACCTGTGTCATTGGCAGACCGCCCCTCCCCTTTCCATGATGCCTCAGTAGGGCTGTCAGTCATAGTGTTCACTCCCCCCCACTGGCCCTACAGGGATGAGTCTCTCGTTCAGATTGTTCTAGGCGTGGAACCTCTTGCCCCTGGGAATAGCACAGGCATATAGTAGGTGCTTCCCAAGAGGAAGGGATTTGTTTCGTGCTTCAAAGGTCAGAAGAACTCACTAAGTACTTATGGAATGGATAAGAGTCTCAAATATTAGTTAAGAAACCATTTGTCAATTTGTAAAAGGATGTTGGGAGATGGGAAAGTTCCTGATTGCCAGAGGAGGGGCTGAGCTAGGGAAGGTAAAGCTGTGGGTGTTGGGATCCATCTCCCCCCTGGGAAAGACAGTCGGAGGATACATGGAGGAAGACAGGGTGACCAAGCCCTCCTCCATCACCTGCGTCTTGGTTCTGCCTAGAGATGGCACCATGCCTTCCTTTCCTATTTGCATGACCAGTGCATTTCTTTTTCACCTAAGCTGGATTGATTTAGCTTTCTGTTACTTGTTTTTATAAAAAAGGCTTTTATCAGACCTTTCCAGTGATGTAAGAGAATGGAACAGAGCCAAAAAGTGCATCTACAAGTTGAGAAGGCAACCAATTAAGTACAGACATTTTCCCAGAATGCTGGGGTAAGCTCAGACTTCCAAGTGTGGCCTAGCACTCTGCCTTGTGGCCATTCTTGGCCAGTCCTCTGGAGTGGACACTAACTCAATTTACACATGCCTGTCTCCCTCTCCCTTTGTTTCTCTGCTTATAGGAGCATGTGACTTTCAAACTTTGACTTGGGTTATTAGGACACAAAATCTGCTGATTTACTAAGGTGATAGTTGGTACTCATCCATAACAGAAAGCTGTGCAAGGGTTTAAGACTCAAGAAGGCTGAGGTGCTAGAGCAATAATTCAGTAGCTTTGCTGTCCTCAGCCAGCCCCTATGGTGTCAGGATAGAGCTTTCCTCCTGGCCTGGCTGGTGTTCTTTGCACCATTGCCCACCCCCCTGCCCCCTGCCCCAGCTGTCAAGCCTTCCGAGTCTTCCTGGTCAGCTTCTGGGGAACATAGGACCGTGGCTCTCCTCTCAGCTGACCACTCGCTAGGAGCCTCAGTTCTCAGACATCACTGCCACCTTTTCAGACTCTACTGCCAGTGACCCAGAAAGGAAAGACCACACCCACCCAAATGCCCAGTGCATCCACAGAGGGATGTCCATGAAATGTGTGGGCACAGCCCACCAGGCAGCTCAGGCCCTGCTCCATGCTCTTCCTAGGTTCTCCAGATCTTTGCCAGACCTTACAGCCTCGTGCTTCCTGCTGGTGGTGTTTCTGCCTCCCTGAGCACGTGGCCTTTCCCCACACTCACCTCCTGTGGCCTGGTATACTCCTGAAATTCAGCCTCTTTACCTTGATTTCATCCCAAATCCACACACAAGTCTGTGCACACTACAAATTTGGCTGAGAGTTAGAGGCTCTGGACACTCTATATCAGAGCGACCACAGGTGAGTGACATATATTAAATAAGTTAAACACTGAACATTTCTGCTTTTGATTGTCACGCTGCTCATCACCATCCCACTCTCCTTTCTCCAGACTTCTTCTCCCCTCTCTTTTTGTCCTCCCCACACATCTTGTTTATTCCTCTTCAAAGCAGTTTAGTCCTTCCACCCCATTCCATCAGGACCTCATGGTCTCAAAGACTCAACAATCTGAAGACACTCTCTCATCCAACAGGAATTCTGATACCTGCTGTTTAAATGATTGTTTCTACTATACCACTGACATATAGTTTAATTGATGTATAAATGCATATGTATCCATTCATTCTCCCTGCCTCATCATGTATAAGTGTGTATGTACATATGGATATGCATATATGTGTGTTGTCTGTGTGTACACACATGTACTATACATATAAATCCTGTGTATATACCTTGACTTCTCTTGGTCAAAGTGTCTTCACTTGTAAAGTTAGGGATATACACTTTCTAATACTCCAGCTCTAGTTGTTTTTAGTAAGTATACTGTATTTTTGTGTATACAAATGGTATGGTATATGTTGGGTGGTTAATAATTAGTTTTATTTGCCATATTTGATATTTTCATTGCTTTTAATGTTAAAGTGTCTTTACTTATTCAGTGGCTGTGAAATGTTGCAGTAATTATAGACTTAACTTGAACTTTAAAATGTGATAAAGTTTCTATTTTTGTCTCAGAGTTCACTAGAATAATTATTAACAAGAGCAAAACTAAACTGATAGAACCATACTTGATCTCTAAGGTGGGAAAGCTGCCCTTTGAGTTCTGATGCCCCATGGAATTTGACTCTTCATGTCCATCATTGACTTGCCTCCCGTGGTCAGCTCAAAATGTGCCTAATTTCATGATCTGCTAGGGCTTCAGGAACTGACCCAGTGGCTCCCAGTTCCACCTGAGAACATCATCACATTCCATGAAAGAATACGGTTTCTGGTTAGAAAATGATCTTTTAGAGCATGGAATCATTGTCTGAGGTTGTCTATCTAGGTGAATCTGGTTTGTTTTGCAGAAAATACATCTATTCTTTTTTTTTTTTTTTTTATTTTTACTTTATTTTACTTTACAATACCGTATTGGTTTAGCCATACATTGACATGAATCCACCATGGGTGTATATGAGCTCCCAATCCTGAATCCCCCTCCCACCTCCCGCCCCATATCATCTCTCTGGATCATCCCCGTGCACCAGCCCCAAGCATCCTGTATCCTGTATCGAACATAGGCTGGTGCTTCGTTCTTACATGATAGTATACACGTTTCAATGCCATTCTCCCAAATCATCCCACCCTCTCCCTTTCCCACAGAGTCCAAAAGTCCTTTCTATACATCTGTGTCTCTTTTGCTGTCTCACATACAGGGTCATCATTGCCATCTTTCTAAATTCCATATATATG